>JAQIXJ010000338.1:0-38985 GCA_034700185.1 Phthiracarus laevigatus
AGTGGTATGTATTCATATCCATTTCTATTTATCGTTTATTAAGTTAGCAATTTTTATAATAAATTACCAAATAAATACTCGGAATACAAAATAAAAATTCGTCAATTGAATATTTTTAGATTATAGTGCTTATTCAATAATCGAGTTACTACTTCTAAGTAATAGAATAGCTATTACCGCTATTATTATTAATACAAATTTATTAATTCTAAATGGTTATATAAGCTTCTTCTCACTAATTTGTTTTTAATAACATATTAAATTTTTGCTAAATTGGTTGCATCTTTCTGTCACAGATGGCAATAGTATTCATTCTTTACGGCACATCGAGTTACCGTATTTGGCAGTTTTGTTAAGTTCTAAATATTATATTATTTATTTCGCTTTTGCTTTCAAAGATAAAAAGGTTTCAATCTTTGTAAAACGTTCAAATGACGATTAGTTCCAGCTTTTTTAAGTACTTAACAAATGACCAGAACATAGACGTAAGGCAGATTTATTTTGAGACCTGACCCTAAATGTTTTCAAAAGTCTTTTATCTGGTCCGAGTCTTAAATGTTGGAACAGGACCTTCACTCTGGACTATGTATGCTATGAACTTTAATCTAGACATTCGATCTGTAGATATATCCTCTATAAATATTACTTCTTCTTAAGCAATACATCCTCTATTGCTTCTGTGCATTGTAAATAGAAATAAATTTTTTATAACTGTTGAATTATTCTGATATGAAATTAAGTTTTTACTTAATTTTTTTATAAGATTACATTACTAAGAAAGTACTAACATAATATCTGGATTCATATCTGGATCTTTAATGATCTCGTCTAGAATGTTCTATCTTGGGCTCACTTTTGTTCACATATTATATTTTAGATATTTTTGTAAGAAAATTTAAGCTAAAAAAATGTTCTAATCAAATTTTTTTTAAAAATTTCGCTCGTAACATACTGTGTTATAAAAGAAAGTATAGACTTATATTTATTATGTTTGTAAATGAATCGTAAATTTTTTATTGATGAAATACAAAGTTTTCTGAAATTTATTTTATTTTTTTAATAACAAACGTATTTAATTAATATTTATGGATTAAAACAAAAGTACCGAATTCAAAATAGTCTGCTCCATATTAAAAAATTTGAAAAATTCTTAAAAATGTATCTTAGAATAGTAAAATTTTGAAATTTCATTGTCTTATCGGCAGTAAATTGCTTTATATGAATGTATTTAATTCTAATTTTTTTGCCCATTTTTATACGTTAAAACGATACGGAATTTTTCAATTCATTCGCATAATTTATTTTCTTCGTACCCATATCCAATTATTAATAAACAAAAGAAAAGATGTTATAAATTTTCAATGTATTTTTTAAATTAAACAAACCAACCGAACTTGTCGTAGAGTAAATCTTTAAACTTTTAGTATTCAATTTAACGACGATTTTTAAAATATTGTTACACTAGTAATCATACTTATTTCATAAACAGCATATGCCTATTATGCTTATTGTGCTCTCGAAGATTTTTTAAGTTCTTTAAATTAAGTTTTTTAGCTCTAAAATAGGGGCAAAATCAGGTTATTGTTGATATCACGCATCAGATTAATTAAGCTAAAATCACGTAACTTAATTTGAGACACGCGCTTAATTGTGTCTCTCTGTGGACACCAACACAACAGTTTTGATATTCACTGGCTGACAGCTGAACACTGGCTGAATCTAAATCTGAATTACTATTTATAACAATATTTTAAAGATGATAAAAATTTTCACCAAAAAATATGATATAAATGTTTTGTTTGTTTAAAAATAAAATTCAAAAATATTAGGCGATAATAGAATTAAAGTCAAAGTGATCGCATTATGATTTTTCGTTCTTGTTTTGTTTTACTAGTGAATAAGAGTATGATTGCGATGTGTTGAGATAAACAGATAAACTTTAATTTTTGTTTCTATATATGCTAATGTAATGTTGCATTACTTAACACAAATTTTAGATTTTAGATCATATAAGTCGCTACATTGCGGCACAATTAATAGTAAACGTGAGCTAATTGTTATGGTTTAAATTAATGTTTTAGTTAGATTCCCCCAAAAATGTTTTACCTAACAAAATATTGCTAAGAAACATATGCTTTTCCAATGTTACAATTGTTAGCTCGTGTTAACTTCATTTAATTATTGTGTGTGACACTTATTTCGCGGCTCACGTATAACAAACGCGCAATTTATTAAACATAATTAATGCCATCCATTTGATGCTAATGTTCTTATTTAAGTGTTAGTATCGGGAAATGTTTTACGTCACATAAATCTTAATTTTTAGATTTTTAGCTTTTATCATAAATACTTATAATTTCGAAATTCAAAATAATGTTTATTAGACATTTTGTTTATTACGCGATATGTTTTGTCTATATATTGTTTTAAGTTAAAAGAAATTGTTGATAAAATAGCGGTCAGCGGCGAAATAGTGTAAATCGTTAGTACCTCGCAAAAAAAAGTAATTCGTTTCCAAATTGAACCGTACGACGTATACCAAGAAATTTTTACCATAAATTAAATATCGAATAAAGTTAACGCCAAAACTGCTTCTATCTTTAGTTTTGGTTCGGTGGGAGGAGAAACGAAACAGACAAACATTTAACATGTTAAACATCATTTTCGATATATACTAAAATTTTATTATTAGACTTAAGAGTGTAAATTTAACATTTTTATGCTTCAGACAAATTTTATTGCGCGTAACAGCGCGTTATTTCATCTACGAATTTATACCTTTAGGTGTTGCGCGGGAATAGTTAGTGATTTCGACTTAAGTCTTGTATTATTATTATTATCGTTGAGAAACAATAAACATCTTTGAATTTTATCATTAAAAGAGGATTTGAAAGTAGTTATTTTTTGTTACACTCTATTAAAGAGAGACACAAAATTTTACATTCGAGAAAAATGTTTGCCGAGAAATCAAAACAATGACTTCTTTTTGTTATACACTCATAAAACTTCATTGAATTATTAATGGTTTGTTAATGTATTTCTTATATTTTGGAAAATGTCACCATTAATATGGAGATAATGTGTTTAAAATACTTTAGAAATCGATTTTGTTCGTAATATTTTATAACTTAAACCTGTAATTTTTATTAATTACTAGATATGATAAGTAAAGTTATTTTATTTGCAAATGATAATATAAAAATTGTGGGATTTTCAATAATTTATAATAAAACAGTAATTGAAACTATTTTTATTTCGAAACGCTAATTTTTTCTATAGAAGAGCTATAAATTTGAGTCAAGTATTTGAAAATATCAAACTATTTTTAAGTTATAGATTATCGGAAAATTTTTATAATTCAATAAAGAAGCTGTTTTGAGAAAAATTTTAATTCTCGATAATAATAAAATGCTTAATATAAATATTTTCTTTGAAAGTGACAGCTAAGTTGCGACTACAATGACTTTTTTATAGAAAGTTTTTGTATTGTCATAAACAGATTTTTGCGAACTCCGCGATATCTTTTGGAAAACTAAAATATAATATTTTTGAAAATATATAGGCATTGACAATACATTGATAATGCATTGGGAAATGGATCGGGAACGGCATAGAGTTGTCGCGACTGCGACAGCAGTCCGTTTTGGGTTCAATTATACGTGCGATAGACCTCCCAGTTATGCGTTTGAAAGCGGGGTAGTCATGCATAACAAAGAGGTTGACTGAATATGGCAAAACTTAGAGGCAAACTTACTAAAAACTAATCATAAATCTTGTCCACGATTGAAAAATTACGAGTTAGTGTGAGCTGATTCGGCCTTATTTTGCATAATAAGTTTTCAAGTGAAAATAGTTGCTCTCAAACATCTTAACTTTCTCACGCATGTTTAGCCCAAACAATGCATTAACATGTCTTTCTTCGTGTTACTGTTTGCCCATTCTATTTAACTCAAATTGTGCTTAAGCTTACGAGTTAACCAAGTGTTATGATATGCGCTGTTATGCTTTGAAATCTAATATTTATAAATACTCTCTTATAAGTTTATACATATAATGTTGATTATGATCTTCATAGCGCAAACCACGTGAATATCATTTGCTTATGTTTTTGCCTCTCAGTGAGGTTAGGAATGTTTTGGCATACCACTTAAAAAACTAGAAAATTACGGCAATTACCTCTATTACCTCCAAATTATGGGTTGAAGTGAGTTACAATAAATCAATGCACACAACAGACACCATTTGTTTTATATCAAACATATCGATGAATTCAATGCATTTGATGCAAAACCTTTTTTTGGTATAAATTCAAATTCGGTGAACATTAATATATTATTATACAGTATTAGTGTTTGTTTGCCATATTTACTAATTTTGTGATATCACTTAAAACCATGATTTTCTCAGAAGAAAAATATTTGAATGGTTTTGTTATGATAAACATATCGATCGTTAATAATTCAAAAACGTTTTCGTAATTTTGATAGTTAGACAATTTTTTGGTCATTTATTTAAGTATGCCTATAATCTGGTTATGCCGATGTATGTAATATATTGATTATAGCAGTAATATTATATAACCTTACCCTCCATATAATTTAGAGTGCTTAGTCTTGTTTGCTGTTGACAGTTGAGTCCTTTGATGCTCTATGTAAAGGAGCATAAGCACCATTTACTATATTTAGCGCTTAGAATATATATTGTTATACCATATGGAATTCAGACTCTGATATAATTTGATATGCGAAACGCGCACTTTCACCTCAGACCCGATTTTATAACTAATAATAGTGGATAACGCTTTTATTGAAAGCCCTTTATTATTTGAGAGCTCTCTCTACGATTTTGAACAATATATATACGTATAAAACTTATGACATTATATATGGAGCAAAAGCGGCTATAAAATGATAAATAGATCTCATAGTAGGCGGTCTAAGGACAAAATCGCTTTCAGACATTTTCTGGAGGTATCAAAACACTTGTTGGAAATTTTACTCCACCCCAAAATTAGTAAAGATAATTATTTAACGATAGATATTTCTATGAAATATATAAGTTTTACGATGTTTTCAACTTACTATTAAAGTAATACATTATAATTCATGAAAGACAAG
The DNA here is from genome assembly GCA_034700185.1 of Phthiracarus laevigatus. Taxonomy (NCBI): domain Eukaryota; kingdom Metazoa; phylum Arthropoda; class Arachnida; order Sarcoptiformes; family Phthiracaridae; genus Phthiracarus; species Phthiracarus laevigatus. Next base: position 5,118 of record JAQIXJ010000338.1, read on the forward strand.
AGCACTTATTTTAAATGTTATTTTTTTCGGTCGAAATTTGGTTATCCATTTAGAAGCTAATAATTTGCATTATAATTAATGTTATCAACTTTTTACTAAAAACGATTTCTCAGCAAACTTATAATTTACTTGTTTTTAAAAAAGTATTAAAAATAAAACGATAAGTTTTAACGATTTGTTTGCTCATAATTTTGTTGCAGTTATATGTCGGTTGGCTGTACGGCATTGAAGCTCATACTGAAAACATTTGCGCCGACAATTAAATCAAACATAACAGCTCCGCCAGGAATCGGTGTCGATATATCGAGAGAAGAGAGGTATTTATATTTGTCTATGCGTGTTGTTATTGCTGTTTGCTGTTTAACATTGATTTTAAAAACCAAAATACAGTGATCATGAACTGTTATAATCATAGCGATTTAATTTCTACCTCTAAGTACTCTCTGTTCTTGAGCGTAGCGGTCGCTATTTTTAATGCGCTATTTTACGTAGTAATAGGGTTAGTAAACGTCAGATGTTTTAAGTATACATTTCAAGTGTGCAATTAAATGAAAATAATAATTTGAGCGAACATTTCTCTGTTGAATCGCTGCTATCGTTAACGTTTCCCTTAAATATGCGCTCATTTTTAAAGTAAGGTATCAATATGTTCACCGCAAGATTTATACCCATAAATTAAGGGTTTAAGACAACAGCGATTTTTAACTTAGGCCAGCATTCGTGGTTCACAACCAAATCCATAATATCTTTGGCATGCATTTTTTTGAACGGCAAACGAAGTGGATTTACATTTTTTAAATTATTATTGATGAGTGAACAGAATGTTAACAATCATTCCCATCATATTTATAATTCGGTTTTTTATTTATTTTATTTTTGTTTCAATCTTTGCTTTACGTTTTTTTTGTAATTCGGTTTTTTTTCGTAACTACCGCTATAATTACGTATTCGTTTTTAGTTTTTAAAATGAGAAGAAATATATAATATATTGCGCTCTAATCAAAAAGCTTTATTATTTGATTATAGTTGTTTGACGGTCCGATATTATAGTGTCATCACGAACTTCGCGAATACCGAATTAAGAATTAATTTTTTTAATTGCTATTTTAATAGTTATTACCGGTAGTTAATTTTTCGAATGCTTCAAATTTATTTGGGAGCAAAAATTTTTTATTTTTCTTATGTTGAACGCTTGATATCGTAATGTGTTTTTCGGCAAAACCCATTTTTACAAATAATTTTTTTTAACGATTTGAAATTTTTTAAAAAGTAAATCATAAATAATACTTATATATTTGCAACCACTAATTATAGAAAAAAATAATTAAATTTGAAGAAATAGGCGAGTAAGGCGCCAAAGCAATTGTTATGGTAATTCTTTGTCTGAACCATTCATTCTTCCTTTTGCCCTTTTTTTAAACCTAAACGTATAACTATAATTTTTAAATGTTTTGTTGCTCAGTGTATTTAATAGCGTTATTGCATCATATTTACTGCTTATTGTTATTGTGGACCAAAATTGTTTTAAAGTTTCTTTAGAAAACTGCCAGCAGATTAACTTTATTTTTCGTTAGAATTATCTCATAATTCTTGTTACGGTAAAACGTATCGTTATTTTTCTATGTATTTATTATGTACCGAAATATGTGAGGAATGCCGATATATATTTATTTCTTTTCAGAAAAAAATCCCATTTTGATCGAAGTTATTGCTATTGTGTTTTAAATAAATCATTTTTCTTATGAATAGAAAAAAGTCAGTCGTTTTTTAAAGCTCAAAGCTTTACTTTTTTGAAAAAAATAGTATCTTAAACAGAGATGTTATTTGTATACTGTATACGGTGCACGTGTGCGCAAGTTTCTCTATGGAACGCTAAATATTTGTTTGATATAAATTTAATTTATTAAATTTTTCACTGACATATTTTATTCTTGGAAACGCAGATACAATAAATGCATGAGTTGCTACAATCATTTGCTGTCCGTTCGGGCGTTTATACTGAAACGTCAGACACTTCAAGGAAAACTCGGCCGTTCTTTTCGTGAACTATCGATTTTGATGCAAAATCTGGAGTGAAAAAAGAACTAAGTGGTGAATACTTTTATGGAAAAAGACTCGCGAACAATAAAATAATAATTGAGCCAAATTTTCGTTGCGTGGTAGTCGTCGTCGATCCGTCCCAATCCTCCGCATTCGCTGCACCTTTAAATCAAAAAAACTTAACTTCCAATTAATTTGGGATAAAATCAATTGTGATAACAGCACAGTACTATCGAAACATTTTTTTTAATGTACGCCTAACTGAAGCAGTTTTTAATAAATACTTAATCGATCGTGTCATTGGTTTTGATGCATTCTTCAAGTTTAAACGTGCCATCAATTACATACATTACTTTTTCATACACTATTAGGGCATATATAGTACTAATATATATAAATATATTGTTATATACTACGTATACACACATTCGTATCAAAACAAAACAATTATTTAAATGAAACATTTTTAGCGCGATTTTAGCTACCGTTTTGTTGGTGATGATTATAGTTAATAATTAACTAACAAATATTATATAATTAATTTATTTATTAACTTTATATACGTGTAAAAAATGATTATTATCTTAATTCATAACAATTAGTTCCTCTTTTTTTATTAAAAAAATTATTTTAAAATACATTTATAAATATATATATATAGATGTGAAACGAAACGAAACTTACTAATTATGATATTACAGTATATTAAAATGATATATAATGGTTTGTATCCGACCATTAGTTTTTTATTTTTAACTTTATTTATATATATTTAGCGTAAGAAAAAAAAGATTTGTATTAGAGATTATTATACTTTGTACTGTACTTTATATCTTTAATATATATACTTGAAATATATAAACAACACATTCGAAAAAATAAATAAATTTTTAAGTTTTAGTACACCTGGCATTAAATTAAAGTTTTTTGTTGCGCGTTTGCTTCTGCTTCATAACAGTTACAGGTTGTTGTTGTTGTTATTGTTACGCTTTAGCCATCAAATGCAATATCATTTGTGACTTACAAATTGATGTATGAGTTGGAATGCGACTCACAAATAATCACCAATTCGTTATGTACGGTAACAAAAGCTGACGGTTTTAGTGCGTTCGCCAAATACAAAGGTAATCTCTTTTTGTTGTTAACGTTATTTGCTAATAATGCGCAATATATTTGCGTATCACTAATAACCGAACAATTGAATAAAACAGGGTTAGCTATTTATTGAAAAGTAAAAGCACTCCATAATCTTGTAGAAATTGCGCGTCAGGTATTGAACAAATATTTGGGCCCAATATGTCAATTCTGATATTGAATTCGTTACGCCTACCGAAGAGGCGCAACATTTATGCCTTATATATATATATATTTCACGCAAGTTTACCCATTTTCTGCGAGAGCGTAGAAGTGAATGCGATGTTCACAACAAACCCTTACCGTTTGTACCGACCTTTGACCGGTTTTGTGACTGAAACCCCACCTGCTATGTGCCTATGTGTGTATCAATTCCGGTAGCATCTATTGAGCTGTTAAATTCGCTGACAAATCGGTCCATAGATTTTAGATAACAAGACCCAAGTTCGTCATTGTTACTATTACTCGAAAGCAATCGCTGTTACCATTTACCACTACTACTGTATACTCACGCGAAACTTACAATACTTTGCCTTAATTTTATTCTATATTATTGCGATTTTATATTTTCCAGTTTTTTTGCGCATAAACGCTCGCACATCGCAAAAATATAAACTTAGATATAATGGTTTCTCTCTCGCAGATACATATTTTTCGGAAAATAATATCATTATTGAGTTAGTCGTAAAAATGAATCAATCATACGATGTAATTGAGAAAACATTTATGACTTTTGGATGTACCGGCAAAATGTTTATTCAATCGAAACTTGATTATCAACCAAATGTTAACCATAATTATTAATTTAGTTTTCATTATAAAATACGTACCTTTAATTCGTATTACAATTTTTTAATTAAGTTTATTAATGTTTTTGTATTAAAATTAATCTAAAAAATATGAAAAACTGTTCGGATCATTATATAACATAATAGAGCGTAAGTTAGAATATTGCAAAGAATACATCTCCGATTGTATCTCCGAATGTGTTGCGTTCGCTGCCGGCGTTTCTTTTATTATCATAAAATTATATGTCATTAAGTATCATTTACCAATTACGAGCCACAATATTCATTCTCAAAACTTGATTTATCTAACGCTACTCGCATAGGAAACAAATTTCAAATTGCGTACAGTAGTCAACGAGAACAAAATTAGTGTAAACCCATATCTTTGGCTAAAGCAGCAAAAAAAGCGAAATGACGACGACGTGGGAAGACTTGAGTCTTAAAAAAATTGCGCAAATAATAGAGAATATTGTGTATGTGTGTGTCAAACTTAAATTGAGATGTCTAAAGCAATCATTCAACTTTCAATAAGAAAATATATATATATAGAATATATACTGTATATAGTTTTTTATGCAAATAATAGTGCCGTTGTCTCGTATATTATTTGTTGTTCATGGGAAGTGCTCCTAATTATGATAACAAATAGGTTTCTTGCTGTGTGAGTATAAAAAATGAATTTTTTAGAAAAAAATTTCTACAAAATCATTGAGTGTATAAATAGAGTATATCTATCTTCGAGTTACTAAATAATATGCAGAACACCAAGCTTATGATCGCGTATGCGTTTTCATTCACTAGACTTTCAATAGACACGTGTCTTCCCAACTATTCATTCTTTCGAATCCCTATTTTGTATGACAAACTATCAAATTATTATAAAATTCAAGTTTATATAAGCGCATAGCTAATACTATTTAATAAGTTTCTGCAGTAGAGGAATATTTTTAATGAATAGAGACGTGAAAAATGGAAAAATTGCAACCAATCGCCCAAAAGTTTATATACAATAACAACGTTTTTTGTATAATAAAATATTGAAATGTTCTTGTTTTAATAAATCGTTCACATAAACATCTGCCATTGAGATTAATAAACTTAGTGCAAAGAAAAGCAAATCTAGAAGCTTATCTTAATTTATTGACCAATGATTTATACAAAATTTTATTGACTATATGGAACATAATGTATACAATAGACTATGTCACTCGAACCCTTCCAATAGACACTGATTTGTAAAAATAATCTCAAATACATATTTTTATTATTTTATTAAATCAATATTAAATGATTCAAGCAGTTAAAACACGGTGTAAATTTTTTATACTGTACTTTAAAGTTTAAAGTTTTTCATTGTTTACTTGATAACTTTTTTCATTAAACAAAAATTATATAAAACTTTTTTGAGTTAATCAAAAATTTTCCCCGTTGAAATTTCCTCAAAATTTAATGAATTAAAGAAATTTTTAGGACACATTTAAAGATTTATTGCTTTATTTTTGAAATTCACATTTATCTTCATTTCAAATTTTTTGAAAATTTTGTTAAAATAATGATTTTGGATTTAATGTAACAACCCGGTGTCTGCTTATTACCACACTCATCAAATACAGGCACTTAGGTAATTTAAGTTTTTAAAATTTATTTAAACATTCATGCAATACATGGAAATGGACTCTAAACTAAAACAAGAACGACGCATTCATAGAGAGCTCACTTTTTCAGAGGCACACTTATGTCATAAATATATTAGTTGTTAAGCCAAGATGGAATAATGCCTAATCCATTTATTAATATAATAGTTGAAATGCTTTCATTTATATAAGACTGCAGACATACGGATCCACAGACATACGGACGGACGGACGGACAGACATGGTCAAATCCAAAAGCTTGACTTTTATTTAAAAAAGTGAGCTAAAAACCCTCAAAAATAGAAGAAGATTCTCGAGTTGATTTATTTAGTCTCAAGCTGTTGAGAAAATCTTTAAAATTTTATGACTAAAATTAAACTCACATCATTAAACACAGAATTTTAAACTTTAAAAATATTTTTATCGATTACAGTAATAAGAATTTTTTGTGGGTATATCTCTGAAAAATAAGTTATTTAGTAAGTTTTAGATTTCAATATAAATTCTGTTTGGGGAGTAATAAATTAAATATTTTCTAATTGACTTTCAATATCGATTAATTTTTGAGATCCCATTATTTATTGAAATTATTGAAAATTTATTTTTATTTTTTAAGCTGTAACATTGACTTAATGACGCTTAGAATTTCTTGTTTTCTCAGGCCAACCCAAACCACCATTTGAACATTACAATTCCAAAGCTACCTTACTTCTGAAGTTCTTAAGTGAAAGTTAAAACCCTGAAATACCAAATTAATCTTCTGACTTTGCCAAACAGTAAACAAATGGTTAATACTAAATGGTCAAAAATTTTCAACCTTACCAAACCGTCAAATTAGTAAATAGCCATCGGTATTTTAAGATAAAAACGGGGGTTGATCAATATTTTAGATTTAGTTAAAACACTGTTTAAACCAATTTATAATAAAGAATAGATTTTAAGTAATTTAATATCATTATTTTTACTAAAATTTAGTTAGAATTTCATTTTTAATTAAATTTTGCTAATATGTGTTACAATTTCAACTCTTCGATAGTGGAGTAGAAGTATTAAACAAGAACAACACATTCATAGAGAGCTCACTTTTCATAATTTATTGCATACTTAAGTCCAAAATAGTTAAGTTTCTATTTAAAGATGGTAAAAAGCCAAACCCCTTTACTATTATATGACTGCGAACGTAAGGACGGACGGACAGACAGACAGACATGGTCAAAACCATAAGCTCCACTTTTTTTTATAAAAGTGAGCTAAAGAACTTTAAAGTCGCTACTTTAAAGTTAAATATATAAATTTATCAATAAAATTTTATAATTATTATGTTTGTTAATAGTGTTAATAATTTTTGGGTTATTTTCTAAAAATTTTATAAAAATTGATTGGCGGTTTTAATCGTGGTTTTATTTATAAAAGTTCAAACCACCAAAAACTGCAAAATATTCTAAAAACGTACCGCCGAACCACACCTAAGTATGCTTTAAGATTAAGAGCAAATGAATTTTTTTCTCAAGTTTTAAAGCAATCACTAAATCAGGTTAAAATACAAATTAATTTATTCAATATTATAAGTTATTTTGGCTTAAAATATATAATATTTTCGTTGCTTTACAAATTAAGAGTTATTTTATTAAACATATATTTATAACAAATATATTTGAATCGGTCATTATGATAAATGAACCGAAACTGCTAATAATAATTATTCTGCTAAAAAATATTTTCAAGTAAGAATAATTTTAAAAAACATATATTTGTTTCAAGAAGGAATTTTGGCACTAAAAAGTTTCTGTTAGAAAAAATAGTAAAATAGTCTTGCCACAGGCAGAATTCACCATTTACTGTCGATCACAATATACAGTGATATATTTTATAATAAGGAATTATAAAGAAACTTTTTTAAAACAATATAAATGTTAAACCTAAAAAATTGGTTCAGGAAATTTTTTTTTATAAATTAAATCTTTATGTAATTATAGCGTCTGTATTTAAAGTAGTGATCAATTTTATTTCATTATTTATTCTAATTAATTGTATAGTAATTAATTAATGAGAATAACTTTTAAACTATCTTTTGACATTTAGATTTATGAGATTGCATAGACTGTGCTAAATCTAATTTCGGCAAATATGTTATTCTATAATAATTTCGAAATAAATTTTTCACAAGTTATAAATTTATTAAATATGCCAACATATAATAAAATGCCAACATTTAATATCAATAAAAAAACTTTTTACAAAAGATTTTTGTGCTTATATTTTGAGCTTTCTGTGATCTCTATCACGTTCATCAGCAAAATGGTGAATATATATTATTTTTATTCAATTCATTTAATTATTATAAATTTGTTAACCATATGCTGTTACCAATACAGAGTAAAGCATATATTGTTTATGGAGAAACCGATACTTTCATTATTATTAAAACAGATTGTATTTCAAATTCATTTTAAACTAGTTAGTTTTATAAATTGATATCAAAATTTCAAAATTTTTTTAATTAGTATTTGTTTTCTAAATTTACATCCAAGAAATAAACCATAAACTTTTTCTTGTTTATTTTTAGGACATATTTATTAGACTCTTGTAAACGGATACCCGAAATACCGGATTCGGGTCGGATATCCGTTAAAACCTGATTTTCATAAATATTCAAAAATCTGAACAAAACTTTTGCCAATTTTAAAATTAGTACTTTACTTATGACTAAATAATAATAATTATGGTACTTGTAAAACTACTACAATTTTTAAATTGTGTAATATTCGGGAAAGATTTTGGTTGAACTCTCGAGAGTTCGGGTTAGACTCCTAAAATTCTATAAATTATTAAGTCTAGTATATATTTCGTAAAGTCGGAAAAATCATTTTTAACATTTTTGATTAAAAAAGAAAAATGGCAAATGAAATACAGCTACAGATACTTAAATACTGCGATTAAAACTTACTAAAGCTCAACTTTTATAACAGTTTATCAATTCGTAATACAGCATTACTGTTGTATATCACACATTTGTTTTTAAATTTTTTTATTTTAATATATTTATAAATTCAAATTAAATTATTAAATGAACTATGGTTTTGCTTCAAATTTATTATGCAAGTTTTCCGATCATTTCAGATTGTTTTTTCCCCGTGTACTGAATCGCTATCTTTAGCTCGAAAAATGATTTAAACAATGGATTCTTGGACTTAAGAAATAACTACGGAATTATATTTACAATAAGTAGCAAAAGCTAAATAACTAAATGTTAGTTTATAGGTATTGTTTATAAAATTGCGTATTTGGTGTGATTCATCCATTTCTCTCATAATGGTTATTGGATGCGATTGGCGTTCGGAGTTTGGGTGACTAACACTTGCGGTTTTTAGCGTTGCGTTCAGTCTACGGGAAAAGCTGGTACTGCCTCAACATTTTTGCGATTTTAGCGAAAGCACAATACAATATACAGTATACAAAATTCTGTAGTTTGGAAAAAAGTGATCGAAGTGCTGATAAAATACTTGAATGGTCACCTTTTGAGTGCAGTTTTGACAAAATGACATCAAAGAAAACTGTGACTATAAACCCTTAGAAAATCATAACTATTTATATTTTTGGCGCTGTTATAACTAAAACGTATAGTTTCAATAAAAATCTATATAAAAAAGTTCATGACTTTTACATTTATTGTTAAAAGTGTTATTTGGGTATACAGTAGTAGTTAGAGAAACGGAGAGTCATAATATAATATGAGCATCAAAACATATGTGCTCAAACATAAAAGAAGTTAACGCTATGCACAGTTTTGACAGAATCGCAGCCAACACTGACGATATATATTCAATTCAATAATATCACTGCAATACAGTACTCGTCAGTACTGTACTGAACTGTAGTGTACTGTATAGCCTCAATAACTTTACAAAACTAAAGCTTTGTGTCACTGAAGCGTGCAAAAAGGAGGAGGAGTTCGCACAATACAAGACTTGGACATGCCTTGGACTCGATTAACGCTGTGCCACTATTTTGTACGCATTTAGGCGATAGACTGACAGTGTGACGACTCTATTTAGCTAAAACTAACACTAAAGCAAATGAAAATTGCGAAAGCCCTTAATTTGGCGAAAGCGCACGTGACTGTCGCTGCTAACCATAGCTAAGCAAATAGCAACTACAATCCAAAATGAAATTCGGTTTGAAAACGTTTTTTACTGTATAATACTGATTAAATTCTACGCTTTCATCTTCAGCTTTTGAGTTGCAACATATATTTAAATTAGATTTAATTTATTTTAGTTTTATATATCGTTGAGTTAATGCTTACTTTTGGCAGTCATAAACGCTAATGTAGCTGTTAATGATGCATATTTTAATTTAAAATCCATGTTACTTACGAAATAATATAAATCATCATTAAGATTCATTCGTGACACTGCGGAATGGCTAATGTCTTAAAATTCTCGATAATAAGCGTACATTTATATTCCGATCATAGATTGCCAGTGTAGTGTATGTTTTAAAGTTTCGGGATTTCATTTATTTTATTTGCTCGTATTTGTTGTTTGGTGTTGCGTAACATAGGTTTGGAGCAGTGGTTGGGTTGGATAGGGTTTGGATTGCAGGTGCATAATCGCTTGCGGCTAATCAAAAAGAATTACTAACTATATAACATTTAAAGAGAAAATGTTGTCAATGTTGTCAACGGTTCACATTAGCACTTGAAGAGAGTGTTGGAGCTTCTGTTAAAAAAAGAAAAAGACTTGGAGTTACAGTGTAAACAAGAAACGGTTGTCAAACAAGAGGTAATCAATTGTGAGCACACATTAGGCTTAGAGTTGAAGTATCAACAAATACACACCATATGAAAATATTGTGTTTGGCATGCGCTGGCATAGCAGTGCAGATTGTATGGCATAGCAGTGCTTGTATTGCGGAGCATAGAGTGTTGCCACTGTCACCACACCACTTGCACGCCTATTTTCCCCCTAAGGTCCAATCCGCATGACCAATATATGGGTTATAGTTGGTTTGGGGTAATGCTGTTCCGCGAAGTGCCAACTTCATGATCAAGTAGTTGGTCCAATGGGAAGCCAGACTAAGAGCTTGCACTTTGGTAGTGCGGCAACTTTTGCGGCACACCGGCTCTCCCACAAACTGATAGATTTTTCTTGACAGACACTTTGTGACTGAAGAAGACGGCATTATTGCATGCCTTGTGATGTCATTTTGAGTGCAAAATAAGGCAGTTATTGATTGGATTGTTGTGTAAATATCATTCTATTGTGACATTCATCCTAATCCGTAAACAATATTAAAAAAATGTTACCCTTTGAGACCCCAACCATTTTTGAACAATTACCGCGATTTATATTTAAAATGCCACGAGTGGTGACCGAACAGAAAACTAAGTTTGAATCTGACGAGTTATTCAGGAGACTATCACGTGAAAGTGAGGTCCGTTTTCGGAAAATTACCAGTTATTATTATTGTTTGTTTGTTTGTGTTAACATTACCGAATCAAATACTATTGCAGGTGAGATATACGGGATATCGAGATCGACCATTAGAAGAGAGACAAATTAGATTTCAAAACGCGTGTAGAGAAGGTCACACCGAAGTAGTAAGTTATATATATATATGTTATATGTTATATATTATTTATATGTTTATATTTATTTAATGCGTTTCATGTTTGCTGTAATTAACCATTTGCTGGAATGTTTGGCAAACATATATCCGATACGGCAACAAAAACCTCTCCTAGTTTTTAATTTGAGCAGACACTACACTAGTTCGCTAACTAAACGTTAACGTTTACGATTAACTATAGAAATTTGAGCCGTATGTTCGTATGTCTGTATGTATGGATGTATATGTATGCCCGCATTATAGCTACCATTGCAAAGTTGCAATTATTTGTTTGGCTTATTTACTGCGGTATTGGCGGTAATAGTAGTGGTGGTTAAGGCTCATCCATATCCTTCATAATACTGCCATGCCTTTTAAACTGAAATATTGCAATTATAATTACCATGTAATATGTGTTGCATTATATTTCCAGTATAGAGTTAAAACAATGACTACCATTATAAGCGTTATGTGGCTTTAGACAAATTATAACCAACTCGTTCCTCTATAATCATAATGAGCGGTACGCGTGGGTTTGGGTTTGGCCACAATTATATCCCAAAATTTTGAACAAAAAACAAATCACTACCTTTGATGATAGATATAGCGATACCTCTGTCTCGAACCCCCAAACAATATTAGATGAATGGATGCTATGAACTGCTAAAGCCAGACAAAACAACATTTCTAAATAACTATGTAGTAATTCCCACAATCTTTAATTTTAATTTCATTCTCTGTTCATTTGTCAGGCCTTTATAGCGACGGGCACTAATTTGCAACTTGTTTTTAGTCCTTGCGCTAATGGATATAGCGATGGCTGTGATTTTGATAAAGAACAAGGAAAGGTAAGAAATACATTCATCATCATTACTGCTAATACATAGTAACTGTTAATACTATCTATTCATTATTTCATCTAAGAAATTAATAGTTAGTCGCATATGCGTTTTGTTAATTAATTTTTATATTTAATTATTTAATTCTGATTCGATTATTATGATTTGATTACCATATGTCAAGACAGCAAATAAACTTGAAATTCATTTGGTGAATATATTGAGAATGTGGTGTGTAATGCAACTAATTTGATCAAATTTTTCAAAACAAATATTTTGTTACATCATTAAAATTTCTGTGTAGTTTAGTTATACAGTGTTGAGATAATTAGTTTTCTGTATGCGCTTAAAAGTACCTGTGAATTAGTTTGTTAATTATAAAGATGTTTTAATACTTGTTCTTATAAGAATTTGAGGGATTTTTTAATCATTTCATTGCACATTGCTCTTTGTTGTATAATTTAATTTTTGATGACAATTTGTCCACAAATTATTTTTAAATCGTACGTTTAAAGAGAAATTTTTAAAAAATGCTTAATTTGAATTTGCTTCAATATCAATTTATTAGGAATATCTAAATAAAATGCAAACTTTATAAACAACAATCTTTTAGTGAGTTGGTCGAGAATTTTATTTTACAAGTTTATAAAATGATAGTATTATTAACTAATCAAATGCATAAAAGAGATTTAAAAGCTGTGAGATTTGTTCAGTGAATTTGAGTTTTGTTTCTCTGCCTCTCATTCATTGTACTGCACATCAAATTGCAGTTTATAAATATTCAGTATACACAGTATATAGTAATTTAGACACGGATTCTTAATAGTCCGTAAAGAAAGCTCATTATCACTAAATAATCTAAAAAGCACTCATCATAGGTTTGAGAAATACGAGCGCAAAAACAGGTGGCACATGAGGGCATATGAGAGACTAATGGAATTAACGTTTAACGTTTTAACTTTTAAACAATTGCATAATCTTCTTGTGTGATAGTTGCGAAGCATTAGGTTAATCTGCGCACATTCACAGCAGTTATAGTGAATTAGACACTGTTGTGTTCTGTTGTGAGCGGATCCATCAAATATTAAGGCTATAATTAAAGTTCCAGCCTTAAAATTTTGACTTAGTCTTAGTCAGGTGCGGGTAAACTTAAAAAAAAGTTTAAAACTAGCTATAACTACATATCGCGATAGCCATAAAAGGCCATTCCTTATTCACTATTGTCATTAAGTTTTTACTCAATGAAACAATGCATCAATATTTTATATTTTCGTTCGTTTTGCAAATAATAGGGTAAACGATATACAGTAATAAACCAGTGTATGATTTGTTAGAAATTTGACATTAAAAATAGATGATTATGATGAAGGAGCGCATGAACCACATTCGTAATAACGGCATCTCACCAAACATATTGTTTCGTGTACTATACTAATGCTATGATTAGACTAAAATAGTAATGTACGCCAAATAACAGATCTATTTAAACAGATCGTATAAATTCATTTATTAGTTATAGTTAGTTTAACACACTTTTTTACAGTGAATTCGAATATTAATTTTCTGGTTTGCAAATGGTTTGAAATAAATAAAATCTAAAATAAACTTAAAACAGATGAAAGTGCGGTAAAAGTGTAGAGAGAAAGTTTTTTTGTCGACTATAAACTGACTGCTACTCCTACACACTCTACACATGTAGAGATGAGTTGGTAGAGATAGTTTATAGTGAACACTAGATCCAAGCAGTTCTGTAGTGTGCAGTTGTGTTGTGCACATCACACTACACACATACGCAGTAACACATTCTAATACTGGATTGCATTTATTGCATTCCTTCCGGCCATTGCAGTGCAATAAACATAGTGCCGACGTATACGTATACGCATACGTGTATGCATCTATGCATCTATCCATTCCATCTATCTATCCATGTATGCGTGTTTGGCCATCCAAAGCTAACCATGCATTGCTGGCAATTTGTAACAAAATACTTGGAAGGTTACAGAAATTGGAAATCAAGTTGAGTCTTATATTTGGTGGCCATGTCATGACTGAGACAGCATCACCATTCAGACCCTTCAGCTATCAGTTGGTGTGATCAAAGACGAGCGACGACACCTGCGACAAACTGCTAAAACTGCTAAAACGGTGCCATAAAATGTATTTGTTTCTTGTTATAATCAAGGAGTGGATTCAACGGGGGATCTGTCAGAAACGCGCATATGAAGAGTCGCATTGTCGAAATCATAAACTTTAACCCAGCTCTTAAAATCAGTATTTATATGGGAATGGGTCATCACTACAGTATACACTATGCAACAATATGTACGGCAATTAAACCATTTAACAAATGCATGAGAGTATAGCTTACGGCCACATATCAAACATTTGCGTGTTTATATGCGTGTCTATTGTTTAGAGTGTGTTTAACTAAACATATTCATTCTATCGCATACTCTTCTTCAGACTTCTCCGATCTGAGAATGTGACTGGGAATCGGAAAATGCGACAAGAAATTCATACTGTTATCATTTTAATTCTACCGTACAATTTTCCTACAGTAGCGTTATTACTACCAGGCTATCATAGCATTAAATTAGCATTTGCTCTATACTAATGTCAGTTATTGTCAACACAACTTACATACGCTTTTTTATGATATACTGTGCTCAACAAACCGTTTTTTTTCTTCAGTTTACAGTATATTAGTTCATTCATAATATTACACGCTTGTCATTAATCTCTTTTATTTAATACAGTTAAGCTAATAAAACACCTGCAACTGTGATTTCCTTTCAACATCTGAATCAACATAGTATTTAAAACGACAATTTTATCAAATATACCGAAACTATCAAGTTTTTTATTTTGATTATTTTCCCTATTTTTTTGTTTCATTTTACTCTATTATAAATGGGAACAATAGGCCCAATATTGCCAATTCAATGCAATACAACAGATAAAAAAGCGCATTTGAATTGTTAAAATTTATCTGAACTGTATTATCAAACATTAACCACATATCCATTGCATAATGATATAATAGGTTGATATGATAGTTGGGTGCAAACAAATTTCTATTATCGCTCTCCATATGCTTACCTATGAAATACTATGTATTACAGATCGAATATCGCTTAATTGTGGCTTAATTTTATGTACTAACACTAAAAGCAGGTGTGATGGCTATTATTAAGTAATATTGTTAGGCCAGTGAAATGAGTGGAAAAATTTAAAAAAACGTATGAGATGTTATGTAATTGCGGAGACAATTAGAGCTAACACAGCATAACTAATGCTCCGATGATATATTTAACTATTAAGGCACGAAACGCATTTAACCGCAGTAGAAGTGCTCGCTATCATTAACATCTATGGCATAAACATCAAAAATAGAGACAATTGTTTTTTTTTTGAAAAAATAACGCTAGCCGTTAGCCTTTGAATAGGTTTGCGCTACCTTTCGTGATGAACCGCTTCTCAACCTCACACTGCACGCAATAGTTATATATTCGCAGCCAAATTCGTTTACTGTTTACAACTGACACTACTATTTTGATAATAAGTTTACTTTATAATTTAATACAGTAATTTATTCCATACAAGTTATACGAGTTTAGGTTTTTTGTGCTTTAAACTTCATGCGCTTATATCAACCATATTATTATTTCGATAGAGAGAGACATTTTTCACATTTTTCCCATTATTTTGGGAAATTTTATATTGAATACTTCAGAAATATTCTTGAGTACATTAATGGCTATTATTTTTGCACTTTGTATTATCTTGTCTTTGTTACTTATGAAATTTTAATTCAAATTTTGATTATTATTAAAGTTTCAACTATATAATTGAAATTTTATAACTTAAACTTTTCCAAAAATTCAAAAACTTTTGATTTATTATATATTTCACATAATATTTTTTAAATTTAAAATATGGCTTTTAATCTATTTTACATGATTAAAATTAAACACAAATTCATTTATGTATTACCAACTATAGACTCATAATTCCTAAGTTGTACTGTAGAACTCTATTCCAAACACAGTGACACAAATGGTGTTTCACAAAATAGCTATAAGAGTTCAGAAGTAAATCGATTTTTTCGGTATTTATTTCTACGGGTTGTGTTCCCAACATTAATACGTGTGTTCAAATAATTTAAACATTGAAAGAGTATGATTTTATACCTGTCATTTAAAAATTTGATACAATTAGTTCCCCAAAAAACCCCTAAATTAGCGTATAAAATGCGATAACAAAATTTGTAATTTATTTAGATTTTTTGATACCGGATATATTTATAAGAAACGCTCTATACTGTAATCACAACGAATGTTTTCAAAACTGGACATTTCATTTCTTTTTCTAATTTTAATAACGTACTGACCAATTTTTACCATTACGATACAAACAAAAAGCAAAGGTCAGATCGGAAAGCTTTGTGATTCATCGATATATGTTTAAAAATTCGTGAGGTCGAAGGGCGCAGCAATAATGTTCGTGGGGATCCAAATGGACTATTTATCACATGACTAAAATGCAAATAATTTAATGGCTACACTACACTAGTATTCTTGTAGTGATAATTTTGTCGAAGGTGCGCCTTTCTTTACAACTGCTTCTGGGGGTGCGGTGTTTTTAATAAACTATGTTATAAATTAAACGAGAAACGAAAGCTTAAACTACCTGGAAATCTATAGAAAAAATTGACTATTTATTCAATGTTTGATACCCGTGTTATTATCAAAGGTTACATTAAATTTTTGATAATAACAAATAATAATGTCGCCTATTTGTTGTTTGTTACATTAATAAAGATTTTCGTAGATAACTTAATAATTATAGTAGAGTTACTAATAATAATGAATGAGTTTTGTTTTCAATTGTTTGTGAAATGTTTTGCATCGTGTAGTAGTAAATTGTTACATATGTATCCCATTGTTGTCCACACTTATCGCCCGAAGCACTTGTTCAGGAAAATTTGGTGCATTAAGCTAATGAGTGGATTAAATTCAAAATTGCTATTTTGAGCTTAAATTTCATTTTACCGGGCAAATAATAAAAACTGAGTTCTTACGAGTTACGAGTTAGCTCACGATAACGCATACTGTTTTCAATTCCGTCATTAAAATTACGCTATACAGTAGTAATTGAAATTTTAAGTCTAATGTAAATTATTAATCTAACGTAGAAAATGCATACTGTAAGTTCAATGCTTAAACTACTCAATAGACAGTATGCAGTATTTTATTTAGCCAAAATCTTACCAAAACTTGTCAAGATTCAATTCTCTTCTGTTTTACCTAATTTCATTTTCACCAAATGGGAGCTATAATTTTGTTATATGGTGGTTTAGCACATAAAAAGATTCGAACATAATTTTAATTTTTTTCTGTAATTTTTTCTCTAAATTTTTCTTGCTTTTTAAATTATTATATTTGTGACTGATTTTTACTCAATCTATGGTTTTTGATATTTGCCACAGTAAATTTCAAATTAAAAATAAAAAGTATATGTAATAAATTAACAATACTGTTCTGGCTAGAAGAATATATAATAGGAAGGCACCACAAAATTCACCTGATCTTATTAGACTACTTATTAGTTGCAAAATCTATTTTGTAAAAAGTTTAAAGCTAAAAATAAACGTTTATTTTCTAGTACTTGTTTCCGGTAGAGAAAAAAATTATGCGGACAACACTAGTGTATTCGGAATAGCTTTTGATATAACGTTTTTAACGTTATGTATTGCACGTTTGAAAATGATTATGAGAAACATCGAAGCGTGTCTCATCTCATCATTTCACATCTTGAATCCCTGCAATCAAATTCACATTAGAGGATCACATATAAATGACATGTTATAGATTGACCCCTCATGTGCGTTGTGTGCCCCTACGAAACAATCTGCAATCTGCTACGAAGCGTGTCGTTTTTTGGATGTTTCGTATCACTTATACAAAGTGTGCGTCCATTAATTCGTAAGTGACGCGTGCCATCATATGCCCTACACTTTCCCTATAATTTCTCTATATCTTTGAAGAGGCATAGCTTGAATAAGTAAATATCAAATATTATGTAACCATAGCAACAAATCCCATGGAAGTTTGAATTTCGATTGTGTGATATGAGAGAAAATCCATCAGTAGTGAAAAAGGCGTATAAAAGCCAACTATGGATGATATACTTATTCCAAGTAATTCTACTCTAAGCCATAGATGGTATGTGAAAGAGTGACACCACTACATAGCTTACAAAAAAGCCTTTTTAGATAATGTGCTGCTGCTGTGCATTTAACTATATTTATATGCATTTGAATACTTATCATCTATATTTCTGTCTATAATATGCCCGAATATAATATCTTATAAGTCTACAATAACTGAGTCGTGAGGTATAGCGTGATTTTAAAATTACAGAATTACTCAATTTAATGCTTCACGTGGTTTATCAAATTTTTTTAACGAATAGTATAAAATAAAATAATATTATAAAAAAAACTTTAGCTTAGAAATATTACCGCTTGAATAGAAAACATGCATTAATCGAATTAAAAATATTGAATTCAAGTTTTGTTATCTAATTACTAATAGTATAATTGAATTATAACTGAATTGCCATTATTTTATATCTGCCCATTGTTAGCAGATGATTATTCGGCTAAAAATTTATTAATGTACCATTTAGGGCGTAATACTATACCCTATATGCTTTTAATTTGCTGTTGAAATAAATTACAAAATGAATTGAACTGATAGTTTGATATTATTGAACTATTTTTAGTCAATAAATATTTACAGTAATTGTTATCTATACTCCGTAGTTATAATTTTTGTTTATGATTTGGCTAATTTTTTTTTGCTTGACGAGTGAGTTTGTGAAGAAAAATCTACTGCTACGCTATTTTCGCCGCAGTAGAGAAAAGAGAGAAACAAGCAAAATAGGGAGAGAAATAGCAAGGATCGATAAAATTAGTGTAAAGCCGCTCTCAAAAGAAAAACAATCTTTTGAAACGGAGTGCTATTACCAAAGTGAAGAGAGTAAGAGAGGTTTTTGATCATGGAATCTCATCCTATTTCCTATGATTTGGATAAGTATATACTGTTATTTGGCAACCAAGTTGTCATAGCGATGGTATTCCTCCCTGAAGAAGGTATCCGCGAAGCTTCCACAATGCGGCAAATGGCAAAGCCTATGCGGTGTTTATAAGAATAAAATTTACTGTATAGGGAAATAGAGATGTGATTGAAAAATAAAAACGCTTTATTCCGTTTATGATATTAAAGAAGACAAGATCTTTCCTTAATATGCATATAAATAGAAATTGCTTTCCCTAATAGCGTTTTTTTTTCGTCTTCGCCATTATATAATATAAGTTTATGATGGCTATCAATGCTTCAGTGATTAAGTTAATACTGACACGCGACTTATAAAACATTATGTTTTTCTCTTAACTAGAAGTATAAATAGATATTCAAGTTTTCATAACTTATTTTACACTACAATGAAAATAGCAATAACGAATGTTGGAATAAATTTTGACAAATCTTGATCGTAGTCCTTCATGCATTCAAATTGCTGTATACTTTACGAAAAAAAAATTATTGCGAAAAAGTAAATTCGTTGAACTCGAAAGAAAATGGTTTTAAAAATTGCCTTAAATTATCAAAAAACTGTTAAAAGATGGAAACTTTGGCGCAATAAAATTAATCATATGTTTGACAACTACTGGAACGTATAAAAGTGTGCCTTGAAAACTAAACTAAAAAAACAAAACTAAAATTTTAACTAATGATAGAATCATGGAAGGCTATATCCGCAACTAAATTGGCATAAATTTTGTTTTTTTCATGTTGATTTGGGTGATCCTTCAAAATATTAACACGATCACCGAAAAAATACAATTAAATTTTTTAGTTTTATATTTCAATATTTGTATTTATTGCAAATGTTAGAATTTTAAAGTTATCGCTTTGTGGCCTTAAACTTACTGTTTTGTGATTTTCAAAAAATATATATAAACTTATTGCTTAATTTTTTATTTTAACAGCAGTTAAATATTTTTTTGTATAGTTTTAGTGATTAAGGGAATAAAATATGACCATTTATCCTCATTTCTAAAAAATGTTTGCCCGATTATATTCCTTTGGCTAATATTAAGATTTAGCATTTGCTTAGAATATGCTTAAATAAAAAATTCAGCGGATTTTAACAAGTATTTAGCAATAAACATTTTTCAATATTTCGATTTCAATTACTGGAAATGTTGTTTGAATTTGTGTAACGAGTTTTATTGATTGATCGAAAATAATAGTAATTGCGTGTAATATTGATTACATTAGGTTCATATAAAGTCTCCAATGATATTAAACGGGGTGTGCGTTCGATGGAGAGGATGGCTCGACTTAGAGAGACTCGATGGTGTCGGATGTTTAGAATATGATGAAGAAAGAGGTCTAATAGAAGATGCGATATTGAGAGAGCAAATGGAGCGCTATAACTCAAGGATGCGTGAACTCGAAGAAAGGCAGAGATTATTCAAAGCGGCACAAGAACGACAGGCAGA
Source organism: Phthiracarus laevigatus (assembly GCA_034700185.1). Lineage (NCBI taxonomy): Eukaryota > Metazoa > Arthropoda > Arachnida > Sarcoptiformes > Phthiracaridae > Phthiracarus > Phthiracarus laevigatus. Next base: position 25,735 of record JAQIXJ010000338.1, read on the forward strand.
AGCGGAAGCAGAGGTGAGCTCGTTTTTTTATCATATTGTGTACACACATTGAACGCTCGTCATGTACTGAAACTAGAGTATTGAAACACGAAACCTATTTATGTTGAGTTAAACAACTTAATAGAGCGAGAGTAAACATAATTGGTTTCGAAACTTCCATATTGTCCAGATGTACGCAGCTGTAAGAAATGAGCATTTTTTCTAATTTGTTGCGAAAAAAAGTTGTCAATGGCTCACGACATACTAATCAAACGTTATCTGCGCTCCAACAGAATGATCACACCGTTTTCCAGCTGTGCTGTCGGCACAGCCATACTATGCATTGCCCGAAACATATACTCGATTAAGATATTAGCATTCAAACTCTGTACTTGTACTGTATTATATTAAGCTTATATAATGCTTGCATGAATGATAGTGTGCCATCCAATGCCACTTATCATACACCTGACGCGTCTTCGTGGCCACTTCTAATACAGACTTGCTATGCATTCGCTACGCGTTAGCCGTGGGAAAAGAAAGCAAAACTTATTATGATTATAATGGCAATAAGCGCATACAATGTAAACATGTAATGCAATCGCAATTGTATTGTGTAACTTTTTTTTCGTTACACGTATAAGTTTTAAAGTGTTTTTATGAGTTTCCAGTTTTTGGGGAGTTTTGCGAATCACTCGAAAATAAGCCTCCGATTGAATAGAAAACAAAAATTATATTATAAAAATAAATGTATATACACAGTATATATTTGGGTAAAGAATATTGGAAAACACAAACGCACGCATCATTTGCCATGGTTTACAATTTTCCCACATTCCTATAACTAAATAGAAGTTAAATAAAAAGATTGAGTTAATAGTATTAGACTGATTTTGCGTTAAATACTCCACTAAAAGCTAATTACAATAAATTCAACTATTGTGTTACCATTCTCTGAGAACCAATAGATTTATGAAGAATATGTTATTTGGTTGACATCCCACGCATTTCGCATTTTTCCCTCAAAAACTGAGGATTTATCACAAAAATTGAAAATCCTTGTTGAATGATATGCACCTATAGTTTAGCAATAGTTTTATATTATATTAGTACTTACTATCGGCAAAACTTGTAGAAGAGTAGGGGAGAACAGGATTTTATTCAAATTTGGTAAAAAAGAGCGATTTTGAGGACTACGGGGAAACTATATGGCTTTAGCTGATAAAACAGTGTCAAACTAGTGATTAGTTTTGATCTAAAGCCCACTCGCACTATGATTTGGGGAGCAGTTTGAGCGAAATCTGCATTTTTTGCATTTATGGCATACGGCCTCCATTTCTCACAGACACGCGACCAAACAACCAAGTTTTGTTGTTACATCATTTGGAGCTTATTATTATTATGTCATAGTGTATAATTAAGGATTTAATGTAACGCTGTTAACTTGACGGCAATATCTAAAGCTTAATTGTTAGAAATTTAAAAAAGTAATGTTGTTAACAGTCGAGATTAAAAGCGTAATTGTGATTCAATGCATGATTGCCACTGCGTTTTAGCTTAAATTCTTATCATTATGTTTAGTCGCTTAAATTGTATTGAAAACTTTTTTCCATTAGAACGTAATCATTATCAAATTTGTATATTTTTTATTTAACGACTCAAACTTTTCCTATATATTATACTAATGGTCTGCACAATAAAAAAGATTTCCTTTCCCTCCTAAGCCTCCTTTAGAATTCCGTAGAATTTTTTTTCTGACAAATTTTCGATTACAAACGGCATCATCAGATAACAATCTCTAATTATTCTTTCGTTATACGAATGAATATACAATTTCGTAAATGAATTCGTAGTACAGTATCAAAATTTACAATTTGCACGTAATTAAAATAAATCGTGCAAATAGATATACATATAGATATTTCCATTTCTCACTCATCTGCCAAGTTTTGTAAAATATAATTCACTATTCTTTAAATTAAGGTAACATTGCGGTTAAAGTTATGATATTAACAACCAAATATTTTTTGCTTTTTAGTTGCGAAAAAAACATCAGGTCACAGAATTGAGTCCCGAAAGAGCTGGTTCCGCAAGCAATTGACAACTATTTAATATGGTTTATACATAAGCATTATAATTATCATTATAGCAATCATAAACTGAAAGTCGCCATTTAAGAAGCAAATACGAACCGGTGTGCAAACATTAATACGATTATCGAAACATAAAATGTACAGTAATTGCAATATTTGTTTTGAAAGCTCCAAATATTATACAGAATAATAATAATAATATACAGAAAAAATTGAATTTATACAGAATTTGTCTAATAATTTAAAAATATCATTGTATTATATTTAAACACATTAATTGTAAGACATTATGTGATATCTGCTTAAACTCTTTCTCTCTCTCTTCAGCACACAATGATTTTTTTAAAAAATTTTTTCACTACTTAATATTTTAGCAGTTAAAATTTCGTTGAAATGATCTCAATGTGTTCCTATTTCGAACAAAACTTATTTTCACATTTGTTTCTCATATCTTCCGTACGTTTATTAAGAAGTATTTCGCAAATATTTTCGCCATTTTTATTTCAATATTTCTATATAATTAATCTAAAATCGAGTAAGAACTGGCAACTGTAAAAACCGGACTGACTTTTTGCTGTTTATTTTAGAAAACTGATGATGGGTCATAAAAATATATTTTTAATTATATAATCAAAATATATTTTTATTTCCGACGGATTTTTATGATAAACAGAAAAAGTCATTCCGGATTTTTAGTTGTCACCCCTTATATATAAATATAATATAATATTTCATAAGACTTAATGTAATTTACAATTGTATAAAATATATAAATATAAAATGCAACAATTTTTAAAATAAAAAAGTTAATAATAGTAGAGAAGAGTGAATTGAAGTAAAGACAATCACAATACAGATACACTTAAGATGTTATTTTTTACTGAACAATAAGAAAATGTTCTACAAAATAATGTGGATAAAAATCTAAAACAGGAAGTTATTATCATTAGTGAGTAACGGCTTTAATACTTTAAATATTTTTGCTATTTACAGTATGCCGGTGTGTAATCAATTCTCCAAATATTACAATGATGGCGAACGCAGTAAACAATACATTATCGATTAAATTTTCTTGTTTGAACAGAAATAAAATGTTTCATTTAACGTATTGAAAGAATATGAAAATGAATTTCGTTAAGATTGAATAAATGATCGCAAGAGAATTTGAATTTTTAAAAATTCTAGAAATATTAGTTGTTTAAGATTAGAACCATCAAATGTAAAGAATGTTTAATCAATATATAAATTTGAGAAAAATTTAATTGATGTGAGTTAAGTTATGTCTGCCAGAGTCTATATGACTGAAATTATTTTAACCTCTACAGTAGGTAAGTAAAAGAGTTAATACTTATAAATTTGGTTGATTTATTCTAAATTTAAAGAGACAACTATGACAAGCATTATAAATACTCTCACTAATAATTCTATTGTTGCCTAACATTTTTGTATTTTTAAATAACCAAATCTTTTAATTAATATTGTTTCGTTAAAAATTTTTATAGTTTTAAAAACGTTATTATAATTAATACTTGTGAGTGTTTAGGAAATTTCGATTCAGTCTTTGTTCATCTCTCGACGATTGAACATCAAATCTACTGGTGTGCTCTCACAGGCCGAGTAAGGCGCGTGGCTTACGTATTTTAGTTTATTTATTAAGATGCGTGACACCAAAATTTACCTATTTTAACCTGATATTATCCATTTTCACCCGATTTTGATCCAATTTTATCCATTTTACCCGATTTTGTTTTTTTTTGTCTCAATTTTGGTCTTTTTTGACCATATTTAACGCGAAAATTCTCTTTTTAAATATAATAATCTGGTCAAGGACGGGCAGACATGTCAATTTTAATGGCTTCACATTTGAAAGCGAGCTAAAATACATTTTTACCTTTTACTTATTGCATTCAAAAATTTTAAATGTCATAAATCCCAATCGCTTACCATTTCTGAATCATAAAACTTATATTTATTTTGGTTCTTACAAATTAAAGAACCTTAAGTCTTCTACAAAAGTCTTTTACAAAAAAGTCGATCTTATGGATTTGACAATGTCCGTCCGTCCGTCTGTATGTTTTACCATAATAAAGGAATTTGGCATTAAAGGAATTACTTATAATAGGTTTAAAATCTAAGTCAGTGATCTCTGTGAATGTGTCGTTCTTGGTATATACTAAACAATCAAAAATTTCAATTTTAATCCAAAGCAATGTGACCGAAATATTTATAAAAAATTAATGTCAAAACAAACAAAATTTTGATTTAATAATTTACATTAATTAAATATTAGTGTACGTAATATAATGTCTAGCAAAGATATGATTTTATTTTAATTAATATCCAAATAATAATTTGTTTTTTGCATTTTAGTACTTTTTATATAAATTTATATCTAAAATGTAATTCTTTATTGATCCCACAGTTTTGTTTTCAAATAGTTTCTATATTTATAAATGGAGTTTAATAAATTATACATCGATTAAAAGGTAAGATGTAATCTTCGTGAATGAAATAATGCGATGTGTAATAAGATAATGTAATAATACTTTTATTTCCAATATTTTTTATTTTTGACGATTCAAAATATGAAATAATGTCTTAAGAGTTAAAATATACTTAATTGTTAAGCAGGTTAAACACTTTTGCTTTTACCACAAACTTAGAATACCAAATCCAATCAAATAATCTAAAAAAATTTTTAACACAACCATAGCTACAAATCAATAATTTAAACGACGACCAAACTAACCTTTTGGGTTACTTAATTATTTTTATGCACTACGAGTTCCAACGATTGCTTTTCGCAATCAGAAACCCCACAAAAAAAATCTAAAACTAACTCGTAAATTCGTAAATTATTGGTTCATTCATCTAGAATACAAACAACTAAATTAAATTTAAACGCGTTTAGCCTAAGTTAGACTTAGCATTAAAAATCAATATAACAGTAATTAGGGTTATAATATTCAAAAAAACTAGTTATCAATGCTAAATATATGAAACCATCTGTGAAACAGTCATCACATTATTATCGGAGGGCATGTTTCGGCGTTCAGTTTTGTAAATTTACTCTAAACATTATGCAAAGTAGGATTTATGGGCCAAAGCTCATCCTATTGTGCAAACCTTTTCAACTTATTGACGAAACAGTTTCTTTTTACTCCATCGAGTCAGCATGAGGTATATGCAGGTGTAGGGACTTTATGAATGCACAATAATGATTTGGGCAATTCAACGAAAAAATATATATCAAAGACGAAGAGGCAATGAAAAATGACCACACATTCTCTAGTCATTGTCATTTTTACACTCTGTATCTCAATCGTGTTAAGCATAAAATGATGCAGATGTGCAAATCGTCTATTGGTTTATCTATGAAGAAGTATTCTATAAAAAAATTTGATTGATAAAAATTGACAAAAAGGAAGCGCACCATAGCTTAGGAGTTAGGGAAAACACCATAGAAAAAGTTGAGAAACGCATTCAATAGATGTGTTCTAAACCCATGAGAATTTTTCATTGTATTGGTTTATCATTATATCGTAAGAAAGCCCGTAATTTGTTGTGTTCAAACTGGCACTATTTTTAACATACAGTATATATCCCATTAAAATTTATGCAGAAATGAATTTGAATGAAATTTTTCTCATACATACAGTACAATCTACACACAAACACACGCATAGGGTTAAATTTGGGATTTGGTATGTGACCAGTGAATCGTGTCGTTGTGGCACAATATGAACGCGTGCACAACCAATCAGCCATGAATTTGTGAACTATTCTTCAAACTCTGTTATTTGACTATTGAAAATAACGAATTAAATGGTATTTAATTAGAAATTTTTAAACATTTACTGAATAAATGCTTTATTTTAAAGTATTATTTATTGGTGTTTTTTTCTAAATCGTTATTATACCAGTAAGTGTTAATTGAGGAAAATATGCCTTAAAAGGCAGCTTAGCTTTATTTTATTGAACCGAATTTAAATGCCAATCAATTGAATTATGGTGTAAGACTTTATGGCTAGATTTTTATATATTCTTTATGCATTTTATTTATATATTTAATTATTAGTAATTTTCTTAATTTTTTACAATATCAATGATCAATGTTTTACCAAAATTATGGACTTCAATTTTATTATGTTTTTTTGTTAGTATTTTTTCAAACTAAAATCAACCTTGAATAAGGTACTTAAATAACAAATAAGAAAATGAAAACCCGCCAACTTAATAGTAATACAATAATAATAATAATAATAATAATAATAATAATCAAGGTTTAACCACAAATATACTGTATATTTTTGGGTAAATGAAAATGTTGTTTGGTTTTTGCTTTGGTTTTTGGTTTCCTGGATAATATTTTCCTCTTTTTCTTTTTAAAATTCGAACAAAAAATAGTGTATATATTTATTTTAGAATTTATTAGCAAGTTATAATAAATCTCACCGTTGCAAACGTTCTACGCAATAATTTTTAAAATTCTTATTATTTTTTTGTTTTCAAGAAAATTTGTTAATAACACATTTAAATTTTGTCAATTAAAATTGCTAACTTAGTTTTGTAAATTTACAATATATCCACACATACATTTATTCTATTTACGATTTCGAATATTTAAAAAAATCAATTAAAATACTACTAAAGTATAATTTTTTAAAAAAAAGCAAAATTAAATATATTCTGCTGGTTATGGCTTTACTTATACTGTAAACCGAATAGTTAATTGTCTAATCCCTAATAGCAAATGTTAATTTACTTAAACATTGGCAAAGGTTCAACAGAATTTCATTCGTAATTTATTTTTTTAGTTCTTTTTCTTTTTATTTGTTTTCCAGAAAATCGTAATATTTAAAAAAGTCACAATGAATCACAATATCTTTGGCATATCACACGAAAAGGAGAAGAACTAACGCTATTTCACATCAAATTTAACATATAAGTGGGAAATAATAATATTTTGGCAAATTCGCGATTTTGACATTTTTACGACTATTCCAGTACTTAAATACCTTATTTCGAAGCAAGTATTTCAATATTTATCACATTATCGAAAACTTTATTTAGCCTAAACGTAAATTGAACAGCGAGACGTTAAACAGTACGTCAAGTTATTATCTTATTCAACATCTCTTCAAATAAGTTGTTTCTTTGAAAAGTTATTTCTATTCTTAACGTACGCACACACACACATAGTATTCAGATGTTTAGCGAATTTTGATCTTCCAGTTGGCTAAAGCTATTGATTTCGTCAGTAAGTTGAGTATAGTTACAATTAGCGCCCCTCAATATTCACGCCAAACTTGGTCCGCACGTGCATTTAAAGACCTCCCGTCGCGTATTTGCGAGTAAAAAGTGATAGGCTTTCCATTCGCTAAAAGTTTAAAGCAATACAAGAATTTCATCCGTAAAGCATTAACGTCAATGTATTAGTCTTATCCATTGAGCCGACTATTTGGAAAATATAATTCAATTATTAAACAAAACGTAATGAATATATATAGCGCTAAAACTTTTAATATTGTAGTCGAAAGTAGAAAAAAATAACGGTACTATTGTTAAGGGAAAAATATTAGTTTTAGACGATTTTTTGTTTGGAAACTCGTTCATTATAATCTCCCTTAAGGGCATTACAATTAGAGCGTCAATATTGCATCACATCTCCGCCCAATCAACAAGTTAAGCTTTACAGTCAATTCACACATCTGCATCATATGAACGATATGAATGCATTATACCATACATACAGTAGACTTATTATAAGTATGACATATGCGACTCTCGGTTTTTGTTTGATTTGTTTGTTATAGCAGGTGGACTAACACTTGCGATGTGGACCAACAATAACACTAACCATAGAATTTGATTTGATTGCTACTCCAGTGAAATATGCGACTCTCGTTAGCTTTCTTCACATCAATGACCACGTCGTTTGCCACACATCGCAACATTTCGTTTCGTTTCTTAAGCGTATATAAAAAAATAGAATTGTCAAGAGCTTTGAAAGATTTTAACTTATTCTATTACGACTACTGTTAACAGTGCTGTATAAAAGTTTTCTAAATGATACAGAGTTAGACAGGAAATAAGTTAATACAAACACAGCACAATGCAATATTAAAATATAAATACCGTGCACAATGTATGGGAAAATGTGAAACTTTCGGGCAAAAATGGTGTGACAGGATTATGCTTATGCTTATGTGTTTGTGTTCAGTCAGTCATATAGCACTAAAGCGCTATATTTATGATTATATGAGTGGTAAACATGTAAACAAAATATGAATAATAATACAACTGACGCGAGGATTAGGACTAGTATTTGAGAGAATGTTGTTATACTAAATTGATTCACTCCTCCCCCAGCCTTCGCTACCCATCGCTACCGCTTGTGTCAGTTTCGTAAATATCAATCAGAAGCACACTATCATAATATCACGATATCTTCGTTGATTGTACTTTTGCGTGTGTATTATTTGAGACAAATGAATTGTATAGAATAGTACGCATCGGGAGGTAATTTATGGTCATTGATACCCAGTCTATAGTCTATATTATACAGTAAATACTAGAAAATACTTTATGCACCCCATAAAAGCACTCTTCCGTCCGTTCAAACGGCTAAAATCGCTCTCATCTGCTACTAAATGGAAATAACAAAAAAAAAGTTAAGCATCATTACTTCGATAAGCATCCAATATGCATAGAAAGAAATATAAGAAGGCCCACTAAAATAGCAACAGTAAGAAGTAAAAGATTTATTATTATCAATGAAAACCTAGAATTGTAGCGCAGCTTCAGTATAGAAACCAATGCTGCGCACCGTTTTAACTGTTCCAACACATCAATATGCGAACCGCGTGTAACGGCTAACTATATCAATGCAAATCATGGCTATTTCGTCAAAAAATTTTTCCAATTCTCACCCAAAAGGATAATATCAATTGATGCCTCCTGTAGTTAACCCCTGGCGTTGATAGTGTATGAAGTGGTAAGCGAAACGCCCAAACTCACCAACAGCTGCTTTCAACTTTTGACATTAAGGGTCAAAATGTTATAACAGGGTTAAAATATAGAATAGTTTCTATTGAAAAAAGGCAGTAATAGCTATTGTAGCGAACCTTCTTCAATGAACAAAATAAGTCACGCATTTATTTTTAATATATGAATGAGAAAAACTGGCCACTATTTTGACGCTCTAAATAAGGAATCTTAACTGTGTGACTGACCAACCAAATAGTCAAAACAAGTAAACCTATTTTACATCTAAACTTTATATATAGCTTTTACTGTATAGCGAATGTCTTCGCAACAAGTTATTTTGACCATAGAAAATATCGTCATGAACTAATAATATAATATTTGATTAACTTTAATAAGAATAATTTGACTATAATAAAGATATTGTTGATTTTCCAATATTTCAATAAAGAAACATTTATTTAGCGAGTAAACTGGTTTGCCATTCGTGGAGATATATTGTTAAGACTTCTGATACACTATAAATGATCACAGGTATTGAATAAATACCGGATGAAAGTCTACATTCTTTGTAATGTTTTCGCCGCTTTTTACAGATCGCGGATTTTGTTGGTTCGCGTTGCGCATCGAATAGTGTTGTTTTGATGGTTGAAAAATAACCATAATTTCAAATTAAAGCAATTCGCGTCAGTTAAAGCAAATCTGCATGAGTCAAGTCATAACAGTATAGTTTATAATAATAACTATAGCTTAAATCTGCTCAAATTACTCACGTGAAATCCGATTAAACGACAAACCTTTTGAGCAATGAGTGAAAGAAAGAATGGAAGCTCTTCTCAGTGAATAGACTAAGTCTAAGCAATCGCTGTGCGCTAAACAGAAATACGCGAAATGCTATGTGCTATTGTTCCGGATTAAAAAATATTCACAAAGAGAAGGTCCAAACGATGAATAAAGCATAAAGCGTTGTATGAGCTAAAAAAGGGAGAGAATCAGAGAGAAAGAGCGCATCAGTTCAAACAAACGGCATTTTCATATTGAAAGCAAAAAAAAGCAAATCTGCTCAACTTTCAACCCGATGTCCATTATCTCTATTTCTCAGTGATTGTCGTCAGCACCGGTCCATATCCCCATCTATACCGTACATATCTGTATACACTTTTTTCAAGTAATACATAACTTATTGAAAAGCATGAATTTATCTTCGGCTTATCTTCCCGATTATCATCGAAACAAATCTGAGATTTATTTTCCATGGTTGAAAATGATGCATATCTGATGTGCGATCGAAAACATTTAGAAAAGAGATCCCAAATGTACTATTATATGCCCGGAGAAAAATGTCACTGAGAAGAGCGAACATTTAAGAATTAACAAATCTAGTAAATAACTGAATAGGAGAAAAACTGTGTAAGAAAACTCTCTCCGAAAAAAAGAAAAGGAGTTTTTGCGCAATCAAACAACATATCCGGCAGCTGTCAAATACAAATAGAAATGCAAGCGTTATTAAAACTTTTTAGACGTTAATGTGAGTTTTGGAGAGCAATGGTCTTTTCAAGTCATAATCGTTACCGAGTGGACTCTTATTCAATCACGAGTCATCAAAATCTCAATGGGGGACTATTTGGCGCTATTTGGGCGCTGTTTGACGCTATTTCCCAATAGTGTTGAAGTGTCGCATCTTAACTGCGAATATTATCATCTATAGGTAATAATAAACTTTAATATGAAAGTAAAAGCATAACGCTTTACATTACAATGCTATTTGTGTTGAGTGCGTAAAACTTGTAAAAACACATTTTTCGCACACAAACAACTATACTGTGAAAGTACTTGACCCACAATGAGTTGGCGGATAAAGTAATGATCGCCAGACCTATTCTTTATATTCACATTCTTTATTATTATTCAATTTTTGTGCGCAAACCGTTTTTGAAGGACGAATATTAAATTACAACTCTTACAGAAAGAATTTTTATCCATTCGATTCTTTATTCGAGTCTATCCACTAAACCATAATATGTTTCGCCCAATTTAAGTAGAATATCTCAAAAAGTTCTTTCCATGCAAATCGTCATTTCTAAAAATGCTTCACATTATTCATTCACTAATTTAAGTGGAGCTCTGATGAGTTTATTTTAGCATTTTCTAAATGGAAGAAGAAATTGTTTAAAGTTTGGTTTGATTCGAGATATTTTTATTTGCACCAAATTGTTTTTAATACTTTCCACGTTTGATAAGTTAAAATTTTATACATAATTACAAGTAAACTGCTTTATTGATATTTTATTTTAATTTTTTAATTATTTAATAGCTAGTAACATAATTAATTTTTTTTGAAAGCAGACACTAAATTAAATACTATAAAATTAAAATAAAGTAGCTTTGAAAAAGCAAATAATTCATAGATAAAAATACCCATCTCGAACTATTTCATGTGTACAGTAAGATTAACATATTATAGTTCACGTTTTTAAAAAAATTCATTAATTGATTGTTAAAATATTGAGAAAATAAAAAATTTTCGAAGGGAACATAGTAAGTGTTTTTAATCATGTCTTGTTTGTTTAAGTTTCAATTTAAATTAAATTTTTGATAATGAGTATAAAGTGGGCAAAATTTCAAGTTATTTACTAAAATCTATGGTTAATTTGTAAAAATTGATTAATAAATTTTGAATTAACTATAAATTAAAACAAATTAAAAAGTTTCGTCATTCAACTTCTCATTTTGCAAAGTGAACGAAAACAAGTTTCCCTACTATTTTCAATATAAAAAACCCAGTAAATAAAGTACTTTGATATTTGCAAAATAATTTCTGGACTGAAAAAATTATATGAATTATAAAAAATGATCGAAATCAATTATTTTATTTTCTCCACTTTGGTAAAATAATAGAGATGTCTGAATAACTAACCGAATTGTACTAAAATTTTTCTAAAAAGTTAAATTTTTTTTTGTTTTTAACCCTATAATTTTTATTTAATTTGATTAATAAAATTTGATTAAGTTTCTTATACAGTATTTCACAAACATAAATTATAACTTACACGAACAAATTCTTATGTTAAATTAATTATGAACTGCTAATACCTATATGAACGGGTATACGGATATTCGGTAATATCAATAATATGTATAATTCTGTGCTTTATTAATATCCGTATCTCAATAGATAATTTAACAGATTTGATAAATCGTTGCTAAAAATTTCGTTGTTGTGATCTGTGAAAAAAACTATTTACGACTATGAATAAGTTTACATAACTTAATTAATAATATCTGTTTTTTCTGTTTTTATCATTATTTCAATTTTATAGTTACGTCTATTGTAAATGGCGTTAATATTTGGGCTCAAAAATTGTAGCTCAAACTCTTATTAGTTTTGAGAGCGCAATTCAGTCCTCCTCAGCAAACAAATTCGACAAAAATTGGTGATGAGGTCAAAAAATTATTACTTAAATCTGACGTGTTTACTGCCTTTCAAATTGAAAATCTCAGAAAGAATCCGACGCCGCATACAATTAGAGTTTGGGAGAATACAAATTGAAGATTAATCAATTTGTGAACATCAAACAGCTATAAATGCAAATCTGATCGATTAATTAATCGCATTGATATTTCGACGCTGCGTTAACAAGTAATTAATAATGAATGATACGTTACACACATTTTTAATTTTTAAATAATAGATTAACTGTGCATCAATTATTTTTAGGGGTAGTTTTTAAATTGTTGTAATTCGCAAAATACTGTACAGTATGTTATGCATTTGCAGTAAGATTTGAAAACAATTTGGGTAATTGTTGTAATTTTTTACTTAGCATTTACATTTAATAAATTTAAGTTAACAATAAAAATACAAAAACTCTTTTTCATACTAAAACTACAACAATAAGCTTACAATAAAATTAAAAACTATTAAACTGAAATAAAAAATAGTTACATTTGACGTCAACTATTGTTTGAATAGTTTTATAAAACTCTTGAATTAAATCTAAAATAGTGAATTATGGGTAATTTATGCGGTTGTGGAACAAAAAAAGAGGAAGAAGAAGAAACACAGGAAGAACAGCCATCGTCACCAGGAGTATCAGATACAGGATCGCAAGCTGATTCACAGGCTGGCTCTACTATAGACACGGACACCACATCGACTGCGTTCGCGCGTCCGAGTGGTTCATCGTTGGGT
>JAQIXJ010000339.1:0-38975 GCA_034700185.1 Phthiracarus laevigatus
CTGTCTGCACAATACTAATTTTGCATTGTGCAGACAGTAGACTGTAGTTGTTTGACTGTTTTTACAGGAAAGGGAGAGCAAAAGGGGAAAAAGTGGAAAACGAAAAAACATGTCTGATCAAGATGCTCACCGATCGCTATTAACAGATTTCGATTCGGTTAAATGTAAGCAATTTCTAGAAAATTTCAAAAGAATTACCGAACCCATGATTTACACAAACAAAAATTAAATTCAATGATTATTACAGCAATAATTCTATAGAAACTTTCCCATTAAAAGTGTTTAACAATTTTTAACATACTGATCTATTATTCATAAATTATTTACTTTGTTACACATAAAACGATGTTATGTCTATTTCATCACTTAATCTAATAAATTATTAGTAAACATTGCAATTTCTAAATTAAATTTAAAACAACTAAATAAAGTCGATGATAACGGCGCTATTAGTGCTCTATCATAGGGTTAAGTAAATCATATTTATATTTGTTTCAAACATTTCAAACAATTTAAACTTACGAGGGAATGATTTCTAGTGTTTTAAGTTGAATTCGCTAAAACTTTTTGAGATTAAAAATCCATATTTTTACAGCAAATATCGGCATATGCCACTTAAGTTATTAATCAAATTTTGGTCATTTTAGCCTAACTATATTCATTTTTGCTATTTTAGCCTAAAATTTGCTATTTTACATCAAAAAGCGGCATATTACACTCAATTTTTAACTTAAATTTTGGCCATTTTCATCAGATACTTGCATATTTAGACACAATTTTGACCATTTTTGACCCCTTTAAGGCCAGTTTTGAGCATATTTTTTGTATTTTTGACCCTAAATTTGTCCATTTTGTTCTTAATTAGAATAAGCAATATGTCAAAATTCCTATATTAACATAAGAAATTGGAAAATTCCCTTTATTATAGTAAAAGAGAAAATCTCTTAATTAGCATAAGAAAAAGGTGAAGATCTCTTTATTAATATAATAGGTGAAAACCTCTTTATAAACATAAGAAATGGTGAATTTCCTTTATTTGAGCAAAGAGCAAAATCCCTTAATTAACAAAAGAGTGTGTACAGACGGACGGAGAGAAAAGTCAAATCCATATATCTGACAAATTTGCAGTCAATAGAATGGGGACAAACATTTTAAAAATTAATAATAATAGAACAGGTGAGTGAAGAGGGTGGAAATTTTATTAAAATTGTCCTAATTATATAGGAAAAATAAGTTTTATAGGAGGGGAGAAATAGGTGTGTGGGCAAAATCTTTAAATAAATTTTTGGGGCACCTTAACACCCCGAGTGACACATTAAACTCTTAAGCTGATATAGGGCTAAGGTTTAATACCACTCTAAACCCCTGTAACCCTCCATTACCAAAATATTAAATTAAAACCATTTAGTGGCAAAAATTGTTACATGACACCTGTGACAATGTTTTAGAAATCGTTTAGCGTTAATCTGAGTACACCTGAACAATTTTGTTGTTAAGATGTAAATTAAATCATACTCTATAGGAATGGGAAATGGATGTTAATAATTTGAGAAAAGAATATAATTTCAGTATCTGAGATTAGTAAAAATTATTTTAGTTTTAATAATGGATGATAATGGAAGTGTTCAACAAAAAGATGAATAAAACATACAAAGATCTTGACACCAGCTGAATCTTGGGAAGTAACTTTTCTAGACATCTATTATCAAAATCGAATCCAAAAATGCTATCATAACATACATCCTTGACTATATCAAAGTTTTCATACACAACATTGTTATATCTATGTTAAATCCTTGCATATTTCATCATATT
The DNA here is from genome assembly GCA_034700185.1 of Phthiracarus laevigatus. Classification (NCBI taxonomy): domain Eukaryota; kingdom Metazoa; phylum Arthropoda; class Arachnida; order Sarcoptiformes; family Phthiracaridae; genus Phthiracarus; species Phthiracarus laevigatus. The sequence goes on from JAQIXJ010000339.1 coordinate 1,816, forward strand.
ACGGAATAAAGGAAAACACAATTTAGTGTTTGCAGTTGATTGAATCAGTAATTGTGATATTCTAGTATGAATACAAATTCAATCGAATAAATTAACAAATAATTTGCGATTGATTTAACACAAACCATCAATTGTCTGTAAAAGAATACATCTAGTGGTTAACGAGTTTATTGCATTGTAGTGGTAAAGTAAATAACTTTACATCAATATATTTAGAACAAATAACTTGATAATAAACTTTTGTTCGATTTGTCCATTCCATGAATATATTAATATGTTTTCTTCAAAAAAGTTTTCAATAAATTTTGTAATCAGTGGTTTACCCATATTTTTAGAAGATGAGCAACAAATTTTTCCACATTCCTCATATTTTTAGGAATAGACCTCATCTTAATCCCTCCCCAACGTTCCATAATCACAACCTAATAAAGAAGTATGACCTCCAGGAATGTTCAAAGTTTTGTCACCGCTCGACTATTGGGTCCTGATTCGCACCTTATTTTCACTTGAACGAGTGGACTGACGACTCGACACGTCTTTATTAAGTGCTAAATGCAAATGGAGAAGATTTAGTGATCGATCGACTATATGCTTACTCAACTTTACCAAATCAGATATTAAGACCTTATCGATATTGTTTTATTTTGTGAAAATGTTTGTAAAAACTTGGGAAGTTCATGTAAGTGCCACCGAAGTTCATGTTTTTGTAAACTTGTTCAGTTATAGGGGATGTCTACCCCAAGTTTACAAGAACTTAAAATAGTTAAAAGATGACAATAACTGTTAACGCAAGTGGAAGTGGGAGACCCAAAAAACTTGACACTATTGATCAAAACAGAATCGGACAAATCATAGCCATTCATCCAACATACTCTGCGATAGCATATGTTGCCCATTCTCAAGAAACTCCATTTGTGAGCAGGTAATCAATTTCTCGATAATTGAAATACATGAAAGAGGTTTATAAAGTACGCCAATCTATTTTTAATGACAGACAACAATAATGCAAGAAGTTTTATAAACCAGAAAATAAAAACACTATCTTTCTTAATACCGTGTTTTCAGTTGAAAGTTGTTTTCAACTTTACCGAAACACAATTACGGTTTGGACAAAGTTGGTCAAAAATAGACAAGTAAAAATGGTACAAAAACAACAATTAAGCATTTTGGTTTGGAGCGGAAAAGATTTGATGGGGACAACAACACTTTACATTTGTCGCGGCTGTTTTAAATCGGAAAAAATTGAGCAATTTTAAAAGAAAACCAATTGGAGACTAAGTGTTATATCCTTCAGGATATGTTACAGGAGAAAAACGCGACATGTCATACCTCTAATAAAACAAAACAATATTTCGCCGGCAGCAATGTTGAGGTTATTCAATGGCCAGCGGTGTCTCCATAACTTATTCCCGTTCAAAATATTTGGGGATAATGGAAAATAAGTTCGAGATACGAAAACATCGATACAAAAATTGGATTAATCAAACTTTGGGCATTCGACTTGGTATACGTAGGAACAACTTCTTTTCGCTTCAAATAAAAGTTACAAGCTTTATATACTAGTATATAGTAATATAGTTAAAGTCTATAGTTATAGTGTTTTCATGTTTTGCTATGGGAGGAGCCATGATTGCTAGTGGCGGTGATTCCCTCTCAATGTGGGCAAGGCGTCACTATTGGTGGGCCCTATAGTTGCTATGGGCCCACTGAGCATGCGCATACGCTATTTAGGGTCTAGTAGCCATATATCGTATACATATTGCCTTGCAAACTGATGAAAGGTACTGTTTACTTTTGCCTATTCTTTAAATTCTTATTTTAGGTTTGTCAAGTGCAAAGTTTTACCACCGCGCGGGCTTTATCTACCTGTTTTACCCATGAAAATTAAAAATAAATTAATGTTTCCCCTTTGTTAGACATGTGCTCGTAACTGTTACGACACATGTGACAATCGTAGTCGGGAGCGATGACGAATTAATACATGGACTAGTGTATAGTTAGTTAAAGCTATTGTAAAAGGGTTCATGCGCTTATAAAGGACACCTCTATTTAAACAGTTTTTCCACTCACAATTTATCAGTAGTGGTCCCACCACATCGAAAATTACTCCTCACTTCTAGCGGAACCCATTGTTGTAGGTGTCGGGTGGCATTACCCTCAGGGGAGGAGCCTATAATGGTTTTACAGACAGACAAATTTGGTTATTTATATATATTGATTATAAAATTAACTGGTTTTTCTGTAATAATTAATTATAATTACGTTAATTTTTTAATTACAGTAATTTAGGTCGCAGTTTCACAGTTGAAATGTTCGTAATTATTAACAAAACGTTTTTTGAACAAAACGTTTCAATAAGTTGTTCGTATAAAATTACTTTTACTACAAAGTTTTATTCTTATGGTTATGCTCTATAAAAATAATACATTCTTATATTTTATTCTCATAGGCTTACTCGTTATCTCTTAATGTTAACTTAAGTTAAAGAGCAAACTATAATAAATATTTAATATTGTTTGTTATCAAACACTGATGACACTGTAACATAGTAACACAAACCTATACAGTCAGTATGTATTGTCGTAAAACTAGAGTGAAATTTGAGAAAATACTTTTATATTTATTCAGTATATATGATTTTTGTACATCGATTGTCACTAAACTTACATTTATTCAATTCAGTGATTATATAAAATGTTTTTAATTTCAAAATGTTATACAACTTCAACGGTATTATAGTTTAGAATTTTTGTTTTTGATTTTCGGTTTGAGTTGGATTTATTAAAATTTAAAGGTTACAAAATTTTGCGTTTATTGATAATAGTTTCAAATTATTTAAAAATAAATTCATCGCATGATTTTTATTGAATAATCTTAAAAATGATTCTTTTATGCATTTATATTTCGCTTTAAAATACAATGAAGTCTTAAAAATTTGAATGATTATGGCTGAGAATAGTTGCAAAAAAAATTTCAACATAAGTGGTATTTACTCGATTCATACTAAATAACAATATTACAGTATTAGTGAAAACAACGATCATTTGTTGCTCACCAAACATAATACTAACAATGATTAGGAGATAATTGTTTGAAAAGCTGTCATTAATTAAATTAATTTAAGTAATAAAAGCTTTTAGTTTACATAAGATACACACGTTTACAACAATTACATTCAATCAATTATGAAATACTCCTCTTTAGCTTAAATTTTAGCCATGCTTTTAGTACCACATATAAAATGAGTATACAATGAATGCATTCTTTTAGTTAGCTTAAAATTTTAAATATAATTTGCTTAAACTTGTGTTGGGAAATAAAATTTAAAAAACAAAAACTCAGCTCTACTTTATTATCATTAATATGTACATTTAAATTAAAATCGCTATACACTAAAAATTAAAAACATATTTATATGTACACGAATATACTATACAGAATTTAATTATATTAAATTTTTGTTTTATCACGAATAAAAATCAATTAAATTAAATAAATAAATAAACAAATAAATAAATTAAAATTTCCAATTTAGCTTTCAGTAAACGGGGTTTTGAATAGACAACAAATATATTATGCTAAGTTAATGAATAGTACAGTACTGTCTGATTATATTATATAACAGTATTGAACAGTAGTATTGTAGTATTGTGTGTCTCACTGTAGCGATGCTGTCGCTGGAGCGGTGAACTGGTGATCGGGTTCAACATATAGCTATAGCCTATAGCATTCTTCTATCAGATGTCTGTTGTTTTAGTGCCAATGAAAATAGACGATTAAAAATAGCAACGATTGTATTTAAATGCGTTTTGCAGACAACAGTTTATTTTCAGTTTTGTTAATTGATTTATGAGCCTCACTGAACAACACAACATTTACGCTTCTTCTTAATGTTCACCTGTTCCACTACTTGCGAAGCATCATTCGGTGGCACAACAATTCCGTGCTGCACCTCAACTACTGCTGGCTCATGACTTTTTGGAGTTCCATTCATTTCTGCTGACTTCTCTAAAGGCGTCACTTCAGACTTCTGTACTTCATTAAAATTTGACGAGTCTATGGTATCTTTGGTTGGGGTAATTGGTTTGCCTTCTTTTATTAGGTTCACGATTATGTCCGCTTCCTTACTAAGTTTCGAACCGGGTCTAAATGGGTTGTCCACACCGTTGTCCATATTTCTATAATTACCAGATAATTAACGTAAATTTGTTAAATGTCACACCAATAATATAAATCCGAATAATACAGTTTCACAAGTGATTAATCACCGGTTAAATTATCATTAAATACTATCGTAAAGTTTGTACTAGTTTTAAAATAGCTTTAAATGCATTAGATTTTTGCACAAACTCCACGTCAATTAGTTTTGATCGCAACAAAACAATTGACGCTATTATTTATAACTATTTGCGCGTTTCCACTGATATTTTTTCCAATTGATAAAACAATACTGTATAATGCAATTTTTACTTTCAAGTTAACGTTTTTTTAGAACTACAATTTACAAGAAACAGAGAACTGAACAAACATCAAAGTCAATACAAATATTGACATTTAAAATGACAGCATAGTACGATAAATATAAAAATGCAGATAACTTTAGACTACAGCAAAATCATAGAAGCATAATATTGTATGCAAGTATGTGTATGTATGGCCTTCAATGTGATCAAATTTAACGATTAAAGCCAAAAAAAATTATAATTAGGTAAAAGTTAGTGATTGACAACAAAACTTCCCGTTTTGCCGTTATAAGTGATAGAATTTACATAATGGTGTATTATATGGTGTATGGTATACTGTAGTGTACTGTTGTGTACAGTAGAGTCAGTCAGAGTCACAGTTTGCGTGCGATTCAATGTTAGCGAACAAATGGTGAGGAAATATGTTCTAGTTTTTAGTTGACTCATACCGTGAGTAATACTTTTTATGTTAAATCCATCACACATTAGCCGCGATTGTCTAGCAATGTCCCTGACTTTCATAACACTAATGCCAATCATAAATACTGCATAAATCAAAATAACATCAAACAGATGTTCAGCTCTTTAAATATGCTCTTAAAAGATAAAGATATTTCTCACTAATCGTAAGTTAGTTAATCACTGGGCTGTACTGCGTATTACACTGTTTTATTATAAGATTTTTGCTGCTAATAAATAATTTTATGTCATATTTATGTCATTTGTTGCGCATTTAAAAAAAGAGTAAGAGTAAGCTAAGAGCCGGTATTCGTATCGGAATGAAACGAATTGATTATACGGTCCACTCGTATCTCGAGTTGATTTATCTCTGTTCTCACGGCAAAAGTAAAACAAAAACTTTTCTTCAATTCATAGCACATATCCAACGCTATGTTTACATTATCAACTAAAAACATTTTATCTCTTGACTAAAAAATTTTTTTCTACGATGTCATCATCACATTTAGAGTGGAAATAAAAATATTTGAGTTTGTGTGTGCAGTTCAGTCGCAGAACAGCGCAGCGATACGTTTTTTATTACCGCAATATAACTTTACATAAAAACGAATAAATTGGAAATTCAGTGTGAATTTGCAATATAATAATAATATAATAAAAAAAAAACGATTACGTTAATTACGCGGAAGGAATGGAAAAAACGAATCAAAGCGAAGGTAAAATGGAAATGGTATAGAAAATATGATTAACATTGAGAGAGAGTCTTACATATCATTATTGACATCGACGAACACAACACGTTTTGGCATTTCAATTAAATACAATTTCAAACGCGCGTCTATTGTGGAAGAAGAGCGCGGTATCGATGATAACACCATATCATATAACACTAACTGATAAACAACGAACGGTTATTCTATTACATACACTGTATTAGTTAGTATTTATCGTATAATAAACATTAGATAAAAATTGCAATGAATGGAGTTGTACTGAAGCAGTATATAACAGTATATACTTATACTGCACAGTACTGTACAGTAGAGTATATATAATTTTTAGTATATTTATATAACAGTTACAGTTCACATAATACGGTAGTAGTGTAGTGTGAGTGTGAAGAGAGGAGAGCAGAGCAGACTAGAGTGCGAGTCACACGAAGAAAAGGTGCAGAAAAAGCATTATTCATTTGCCGATATGTTTGCCGAAGGAGTCGTCCATTTTAGGCACTAAAGCGCAGAAGTGGCACAAGTGGTGCCTTATTATGAAAAGACATTTAAGAGCGCTGTTAATACTGTTAATGCTGTTATACTTGGCATCATTTAAATAACATACACTTTCGATAAATGACGTGATTTACAAGTTATGTTAAGAATGTATTAACCAAATGTTAATACCGTTACGGTTACGGCAATGGATGGCAATGATGGCAATGTTGTATGGCTTTAATTAACATTAGCCCAAACATACCAACTATTATACTGTATTGAATAACTATTTAATTAAATAAGGAAACAGCGACTCATCCAATCAATTAAAATCAATTAAAACCAATCGAAAACAATGATATAATTGTGTTGGTAGACATGAGTTAAACATAAAACTAATAAAATAAACAAACATAAAATATTTATCGATACCTTTATGACTATAATAGATATTAATAGCGTGTGTATAAAAACAAACTAAAAATGTTTGAAAATTAAAGATCACACTAAAAATAAATAAATATCACAAATATTTAGTAATAAACCGATGGCTTTTGCACACTAAACACACCGGATATTTGAACTTAGTTTTTCAAAACTAAGATATAACTGGAGTTAACATTGCGTTAGACTGATATAAAAGTTTAGGGCAGTGTCTCATCGCTAACAAGTACTTAAATAATCAGTCATAGCTATGCGTCACTCCAACCACACAACACAGGTTCACTGCAGACGCTATATTGCGGCAATGATCAGATTTTTCGTTTGATTTTTTGCGATACTCCCTCATCTCCTGTTCCCTCTGTGAACAGAAAATTATACGATTATTGTTTAACCTCTATATTAAATCGCGTTATTTTCCATATTTTTTTTGTTATGCGATGCTCAAAACTAATCTAAATAATAGCTCGTATGAATTCCTGTTTTGTAGTGTATTATCAATTTTTCGCGATTTTAATGCATTAAAGGTTTTCAACCTCTTCGTAGTTGCGGTTCATTTAAAATGAAAAAAATAATTTCTCAATAAGCGTTCACTTTTTTTTAATGTATTGAATCATACAATCGCTTCATTGTATTTGAAGACTTAACTCTTTAACGATTGCGTTTATATCATCACCCTATGTCTATGTTATTCTTAAACCAGCCCTCGAGTTAATTTATTTTTAATTTAAAGTTGAAGTCACTCATTAATCTATGAAAAGTTATTACGAAATTTATTTTTATTGAATTCGTTGCGTTCGACGCGGTTGTACGAACTGTTCAAGTTTTTCTTATTTAAATTCAATCAAAACAACTTTTTATTATTTTTGATAATATGCTTGGATTTAATATTATGTATCCAATTATGATTATTTTTAATATATTTTTCTGAATATACATTTTAAGTAAATCGTATATAAATTGCATACTTAATTCCGATATTAAACCCCACATAATACTTTAACATTGTTTTTTGAATCCTAAAAATATTAAATATTGATATAAATTTTTGCATACAAAACGTCCTGAAATTACTAAATATTGATCATATTCACGAATGTATTTATAGATTGCATTAAAACGAAAATATTTAAAATTACTAAACAAATAAATTGCAAAAATAAATCGTGTGTTAATAGGTTTTCTGGTGCTTAAATTTTTAAAACTCTGCGTGCATATCTACAATTTACAACATTTACAACGTAGATATTTAGTTCTGTGGTTAATATTTAAAATTTTTATTTAAAAGATTATTTTTAAAACGATAAAAAACAAAAAATTTAAATGAGTATTTTAACAGTTTAAACCATTCGTGTAAAGTTAACGATAAGGTTAAGCGTTTTTAAAGTTAAAAGTTAAAAACTAAACTGCAGTTAACAGATAACTTCATAGCTTGCGTACCATGCAATTTACAACATGTTTTTGGTGTATTCGCTTTGAAATCATTATTTTTTAATTGTGACTTGTTATTGATAATGGGTTTAAATTCTTTTTTTGATAGCTACAGAATATTAAGCTGAACAGTAGTTAATTTTGAGCATTTAAAAAAATAATAATAAATTAAAACTTGAAGTCAAAATGCTAATGATTGAGTTTGGATTAATTTGGACTTTTTTCAAAGTTAAGGTTACCGTAAACTTTTATCATCAACTTTTAGCAGATGCTGATCTCTAATATCAACAAATTAGAATTTTGAATTATTTTTGAATTATTTACGCTACAGTATTGTATTTAAAATCGTTTATATTATTTTTGTGCAAATAAATAAAAGTAAAATTAGAAATAATTTTTGTCGGCAGAAATGTGTATTTAAAATCGGGAAATATTTTCGGTTAAGGATGTTTGAAATATTTTTAAAACAATAATTTGATATAAACTAATTGCCAAATTTCTCTGCGAAATATCTCAAAAGGATCAAATGCTATGATCCAATCTATCGGAGATTGAGGATCATTGACTCACATGATTATAGACTTGAGGTAATAATAGAGTGGATTTCTTCTAAAAAAATAACAATAATAAAGTAAAGTAAAGTAAAATAATAGTTCCCCGTATAATGTTTATAATTTGAATCAATTGTTGTCACAAACAAATCTCACACGAAATAACCGCAGCATGCATTTAGTGAATCAAACTAATTCAAATCCGTGATAGTTTTTTATGGTCAATAAATAGTCTCGAACTAAATAAATACCCCTTAAATTTTACGAGAAGAAGAAAATCAGGTATTCGTATTGATTTTATTTCATTTCGTTTTAGTTTTTTTTCCTGATAGATATGCAAATGCGAATTAAAAGAGCAAAACGAGATGAACTTGTATGACATTTCGGTTGCATTTGAATGTGTAATGAGTTGTTCGCGAAAAAAAAGTTGTTCATATGTTGAATTCATTGTTCTGTACGCATACAAAACCTTGATTTGTTTAGTTCGCCTCTCTATATATACCCGCAGAAGCATAGCCTATTTAAAGAATCGTGTTATCGCTATTTTCTGAGTACAAATCTCTAAAACTTAAAAGCTATCAAGAATTTTATGCAACGATGGCTTAACTTAACGCGATAGGAGTGTGACAAAAATTGACATCTGATAACACATGACATTTGTTTGACTTGTTTTTGCTGTATTTGACATGTTTTCACTTTTTTCTAATAATTGATTATTTGTTTTAAAATTCTTAAATACATATGGCAATTACTAAAAATTGTATAAAACAATATTTCTATTAACCGTTAATTAAATAAAGAAAATCAATTTCGAAATCATACTGTTTTATAACTAATATAACTGTTATATACAACATTCTGTGTTTTGTTTAATACATTTTCATTGCATATACAGTACTGCATGCATATTCAACTAAATATTCTGCATATAATTGCTAAATCTATCATTTTTCCTACTTTTACTTAAGCTCTAAATATTTCTGGATATTTGGTTTAGTGTTTTTTAAAATAAGGGAAAACACTAAGACGTAAGTGGTGAGAACTGAAATTCATCTAACAGTAAATTAATGGGTGGGCGTATGGTTGATGTGCTGTCTTTATACTGTGATTATCAATTTAATATTAAAGGCGCTGATAGTTTTGTTTAAAGTAGTTGAGCCGTAGTTAAAACTAGATATGGTTTTTGGTTTGCCAGACAATCAATCGCCAGTCAAAAATTTTGTTAATAAAAAAATCATTTACATAAGTAATAAATAATAAAACGAGATTTTTTTTTGCATTTTACTGAATTTTATGGTTTGGCTAATAGTATTAGTTCATTACTTCTGATTTATAACGTTACTGTTTAACGGTTTGATTGGGTTTTGTTAATCAGATTTATTTGTGGGCAAAAATGAAATAGAAATATTCGAAAACGTAAATACAGAAATACCTGTGCGATGAAATCACTAATCCTATGAAATTACAATATACTTCAAATACAGTATCTGTATCTAATGTAATATAATATAATAAAAATGTAATATGGTAATCTCAAAATAAGCAATAAATCATACCAAAAATTAAACTTTCAAGCGCTGGGTTGTCTGAGAATACTTGTAAATGAATGGCTTGAAAGAGATTAATGTAATTCTATATTAATTTTGCAAGAATATACAAATAAACTTAAATTATTAGTTAAAGATGATTTTGTTTTTTTATGTTTTTTAAAAACCAAAGCCCAAATAACTTTTTTAAATTTTAGATACATGTATAAATTATGCGCCAGAAATTGGCTCTTCAAAGTTAAGCAATCATTTATTAGAATTTGCTTTTTTAATTTACGACAACAATTCAGTATTATTAGTGATATAAACTCGTTTTAAAGCCTAACGTTCTGCATAAATGCCTTAAACGCAGCGCTATAAATTTTATACTAAAAGTTTATTACGATAAGTGCCAAAAATAAGAAATCTTGATTTCTAATGTTTCTCGCGGCAACGTTTGCTTTCAGATTACCTGTCGAAGAAAGCGAACGATTTTGTTCCACCTTAATTCCTAACCACAAAAACAAAACTTAATTAATATTATATTTTATTTAAGCGGCTTAAACTTGCAATGGTGTAAATATTTTATCACTCACTCTATTCTTAGATTTTATAAAATTACTTTTACCGTAGGTTTCCTATTGTAAATTTCAATTACTATTAATTACTCGTAAATGATTTATCCTTAGTTTTTCATCAATTTATTATTTTCAAAAAAAAAACAAAATTATTCTATCCATAGTTAATTTCTGTGCGTTGGAAAAATTTATTTTGAATATAAATTCCAGACATTAATTATTTTATTGGTAATTAAAGTGAAAGTAAATATAAATAAACATATATTGATTGGAATATATTTAATTTAATTTGTTAGCACATCCAATTTTTCAACATTTAGTTATTTATATATTATTTATGCTATCAATTAGCGACATAAAACTTTATGCAAATTTTAAAAAAGTATTTTAATATTTAAAAAGGGAAAATAATCAAAATCAAAGAATTAATTATATCGATGTGTATGAAATAATTAAAGAATTTCTGATTGACGCACTAAATGTACTGTTTGTTTCCTGTATGCGGTTTTTACAAAAGTGTTAATAAAATGTTATCTCCTGACACATTATAATTATGAATATTAATAATTTCTATTTTATTTATGTTTAGGAGAAATCACTAGTTTATGTTAATAAAACTTGATTACATAATAAGCGGATATTTATTCAAAAATATTAATCAGTTTTTATGCCAATGATTTTGCAATACAGAACAGTATTCTTTAATTCTAAGACTGCACTATTTATAGATTCGAAATTACTATGCGGTAAAACAACATACAGTATGTTCCTGTGTCCCATAAAATTTGGATTACCATACTTTCTGATTTTATTAAAAGTTCGTTTGTTCAAAACCTCGGGGATTTAATGTTTCGAATTATTATTTAGAACTATGACCAAATCCCAAAACTCATTGAATTTAATTGACAATTTAGAAGTCTATATGGTTTGTTCTAATTAGGACATTGCACCACAACTATAATTGTCATAACCGAAATATTATCATATTAATCATTTTCAAATTTAATGTGATATTTCCATAAAATAGATTGTTATTTCAAAAATTACATCGAAAATATTAGATTTTCACAATTTTTACAAAAAATAAATCTGTTATTACAATCATATTTGAAAAAGTGAATCTGTCACCAGAATTTCGTATTGTACGGAATAAATAGTCTGTGGGCTCGATGTGCTCAGCGGGTGATCGAGTGGATCGCGAAAGGGAAAGGCCAGCGGACTTCAGTTGCCATCTGCTGTCGCTTCGCATCTTAGTCTTAATAAAAATTGTTAGATTAAACTTTGTAACAATAGATGTCATTGTAATGATTGCAATAATAATAATTTACATGGTATTAATGGAAATAATCGTAACGATGTATGCGATGATTGCGATGTTTTGACATTAGTATAGCATTTATGAGAAACGGATTGAGTTTTCTGTTGATCTCCGCACTCATCCAACTCTGATCTCGATCTGTCAAACCGTTAAATGATATTATTGGACCAATTAATACCCAATTAGTATCAGTTATGGGCAAACAAAACAGCAAATTAAAGCCTGAAGTATTAGAAGATTTGCGGTCAAACACTGAATTCACCGAATCAGAGATACAGGAATGGTATAAAGGATTTCTGAAGGACTGTCCGAGCGGTCACTTAAGTATCGAAGAGTTTAAGAAGATTTATGGTAACTTTTTCCCGTACGGCGACGCGTCTCGATTCGCTGAACATGTGTTTAGAACTTTCGACGCCAACGCCGACGGAACTATTGATTTTAGGTATTCATTATAAAACGTTTATGTACATTACAAGTAAATTAATATATCGTTGATAATTAATGGCTAATCAATTATTTGGTTTCGTGTTTCATTAAATTCAGGGAATTTTTATGCGCGCTTTCAGTCACTTCTAGAGGAAAGTTGGAACAAAAACTAAAATGGGCTTTCAGTATGTATGACTTGGATGGCAATGGTTTCATCAGTAGGCAAGAGATGCTCGAAATCGTTACCGTATGTACGCTTTTAATTATTAAATATTGACTATACTTTTTTAATTATCAAACTATAGACAGCACTTAATTTTTATTTATTTTTTTCTATTGCTTTTTTATTCAATTTTTTTTGTTAATGTTTTATTTATTGAATGTTTTTTGTTTTTGGTGATTAAGGCGTTTTGCTATAATAAAGAATTGAATTGATAATTATGGTGAATCATGCATAATATTCATTTGCATCGTATTCTAATTCCAACCAATTATTAATTACTTATCGCATTTATTTAATAAACTTGAATCTGATCGCATTCAAATCATTTCAAGTACATTGTAGTTGTGCTTTAGTTTACATCTCATTCAACAATATTTAATAGCAAACATTTATTGTTACGATATTTTAAGCAGCGATAATTTATTTTTTTTATAACAGAACAGAGTTGAAAGTTTATTCTCATATTCTTAGTAATATAACGCATTTTCACCAACTTTTGTGCATTGAGAAAGCTATGAGGAAAATGATTATAATCGTCACCATAAGTTTAGTGACGCTTCTTCCTTGTATTATTAATGAAGAGAATCACTCCGTTGTGGAGCTTGAGCTTCAGCTTATTTTAGATTTTATAAAATACGATCACTTTAATAGCTACAAAAATATTTGCTGACAAAAACATTAAACAGATATTTAAAGTTTCATTCTTAATTAGACTGAAAAATGTCTAAAATTGATTATTCGTTAGTTAATTATAAAATGAGGTTTTGACTTCTGAGTTATGTTTTACTCATTTTTATTATAGAACGAGAAAATTTTGTTATTATTAAGTTATAGTCCTAGAACTCCGAAACTTTCAAAAAATATACCTTAATTATAATTTAAACGTATGGAAAATTTGGGGATACTTACTCCTATTGTCGTAATTCCGTTTGAAAAGTTTTTAAAAAGCAATAATTAAAATGTATTATTTTATGTTCGGAAAAACTTTCAACGTATAGTTTCAAAAAATTTAATAAATCAAATTAGAAATTGATATAATTTATAAGATTTTAAGGTAAGTGAAGGCAAACATATATTAAAACGGTAATTTTCTTAGTTTTACTGTATTAGTCTTTATAACCTGTCTAATTCTTGTGCTTTACAACAATTGGAGTATTATATCCGAAAATATTTTTCCTAACATAAGAATTTATATAATTGAATGATGCGCTTGAAAAAGTAACTTTTGCTTATTAATTATTGAGAAACATGTTATTTAATTCTTATTTATTGTTGTAAATTATTGGTACTTTTTTCTAAAGGTCTCACTATCTTCGAATTAATTATCAAAATAGATTTTATTTTCTATATATAAAAGTGCCAACAAATAGCAAAAGTTTATTAAGAAATGGTGTAACGTTTAACGTGTTTCTAAATAATTAATATGCAAAAAGTTACGCACATTCAAATGCATTATTTAATTACTTTTTACAAATCGAATGAAGTTCACGAACAATCTCTCGAGCGTGCTTTGAGCTTGAGATAACTTATTTCGACTCATTCACATCATTAGTGATTACAACACTTCTCAATAGTATGCCAATACCTTAACTAAAAAACTAAAAGTGTACGAGAAAATTAAGCATTATAGTTAAAACGCAGTCTGTAAATCTAACTGTAATGTAATATTTACTAAAATTCTAAAATTTTAGTTATTTATCAAGATATTTGCAAACTTTATCAACATTTGTATGGATTTGGTTATCTTAGTCCGTCATTCCCTATGTCTGCCTGCCTTTATTATTATTATAAAACTATAAATTTATTAACTATTATTAATATGACATTTAACTTTGAACAAATTAAGTGAGCACTTATTTAAAGTTCGGAAATTGTTGTACAGTATTATTGTTTATTACTTGCTTATAACATGACCACGCATTATAATTAGGGTTTTTTAATTATAAAGTAACTTATAATTAGGTTTTTTATTTTTATGCATTTGCTTATCTTGAATGAGTGGTATATTTGTGGTTTTAATTATATAAAAGTTTATTATGCATCGAATCAATTAATTTAAGACATAATTATTAGCGCATAAAATGTATATTTCAGACCAATGTGCATATTTTAATGCGATTATGCATATTTTAAGTTTTTGTTAAAAATTGTCTCTCAAGTTAGGTATTTTGAAAGTTCAAGGATTAGAATACAAAATTAAGTATCTAAACCGATGAGTTTTTATAATACCTTAATGTTTAGTCAAAAATTCGAAAATTGTGGAACAAACTCAAGATGTTTTGTATGTGGCGTATTTAAGCTTAGATGGCAAAAATTTTGTCGAAAGACTATTGAAAATTTGAAAAAATTGTCTATTAAATCAGATGAGCTTACCTTTACTACTTACCTTTTAAAAATTATGCTATAAACATCCTCTAGACTTTTATAACCTGGAATAATTTTTGCATACTTGTATATAAGCTCATATTTCGTATCTTAAGTGCATTTTAAAGTCGTGTAAATTGAATTTTATCCCGTAAATATAGGGTCTCTACTGTACTTATTAAGTTATAACTACATTATTAAACGTACCACTACTAACGTCTTTTCTGTTGAAGTACTTACAAGTACTAGAATTTTTTTAGTGATATTCAAAAAATATAAGCAGCAGTGTATCTGTATTTTTGACACTTTTGACTGACTTATTTGATTCCATTCATAAATAAGGAAAACATTTTATGATTCATAATTATTAAATAATTAAAGTTATTATTTTTAAATTGTAGTATAAAATGATTATACGTTTAATCGTTTGAGTATTTTAGAAAAAATTAAGTGGTTTTATGAATTCATATTAGTTTTCGATAAATAAATGAAAACACGATCTTAAAAAGAATGCCCGCAAACCTTCTTTCTTATTCATTCCATCCTTTTCTACCTTTATCTATGAACCCATTGATATAGAGTGGAACACCAAAATGAAAATAGCTTTTATGGAATTCCACTAACAAAATTTGAATATTACTATATAAAGTTATTTAATGTGATCATTTGAGGCGAATGTCAAATGTTTTTAATTATTATTTTTTGAATCCTCAAACTTAAATTTTGATACCGAAAAACTTATCTATTCTTAAGTATTAATAAAAATGCATTAATAAGTTTTTAGTTTCCAAATAACAGATAGTTTTATTCAATACATTCGCTTATTATTAATTTTGTTAATTTTCTATTATTAAGGCTATCTATAAAATGGTTGGATCTGTTATGAAAATGCCTGAAGACGAGTCAACTCCCGAAAAAAGAACGGACAAAATATTTAAACAAATGGACAAAAATATGGACGGAAAGCTGTCACTGGAAGAGTTCATAGAAGGTGCTAAAAGTGATCCATCGATTGTTAGGCTATTGTCTCACGCGTGATGTCGTTAACTGATAGTATTATATATCATGACATTTATAGGCATATTAACACTGGTGATCAAATCAGTAACAATATGGTATTACTAATGCTTTAAAATAATTAATAATTACTTGAAACAAAAAATTGGTTCACCATTTGATTTATTATTGAAGAGTTCAAACCTGTTGTGCCTCACACTCACACACACAATACACGAACGAACACTTGTATCATACCATCAAAACACGCATATATTTTTCAATTTTACTATTATTATTATTATTAATATAATATCTATATTTTTTGTCAAATATTAATTTTTTCACTTAAATTATTTAAAAATAACACATATGCTAGTCATTAAACAATTTAAAAACATTGTTTTTTTTTCGTTTTAAATTCGAAATGCATTAAAAAAATTGACGCATTGTTTTAAACAAATTATGAATACCTATTTATATTTAAAGGATAGTAGTTTTCAATTTTAAAATACTGTTATTTGATTGTTATATAGGATATACAAAAACAGTTAATTTTGCATTTATTTGCACTTCCCTTTTATGCAAATCATTCCTTTGCAATATTTACTCAATTATAAAAATTTATATTTAATTATTTTAATGTATTAATTTATTTTTTGAATGTAGTTTTTTCAAATAAATATTTAATTTTGAGACACTTAGTCACCTGAATATTGGAAACCTTTCCATAATAATTAAATTTTTAAATTTATTTCGTGATCGCACTAATGAAATGTCATTTGTTTTCAAGTAAATGTTGATTGGAATTATTAAGTTAATTGAAATACATTAGCTTTTACATGATTTGATGTTTTAACAAATGTTTCCATTAACGATATTGTATCAAATATGACATCAATGAAATTAAATATTTTCTATAAAATCGTGATAATACATCATTTAGTTTTAATTGAGTATAACAGTATTAATAACTGTTTTAACTCCGTATAACGTATAACATTGATTTTTTTTATAGTAGGCATTAAGTATTTATGTCTTATTTACTTTTCAATATTTCTTTTCTCCTACTGATTTGACTAATGACGTAAGTCTGCATATAAGTCTAAATATAAGTCACAATTGTTGTATTCATCGCTGTTTGGACTTTTAAATTATAAGATGTTTAGAGATTGACGCATACAGATAATAATTTATTTAATGTCAAACTAATTAAATAGTATATAATTAAACATAACTGTCATATCTGACATTGCTATTATATTATATTATATTATTACTAGTGTTACAAACCCTCTCCGCGGCAATTAAAACAAATGTTATACGCGTATAACATTTTATACTGTTTACAAAGATTACCGATTATTTAAATTGATTATTACCATCTAGTTTCTAGTTTAAACATAAATACTGACGACACATGTTACATGTACAGCATACATGCAGGAGTTAAAAGTTTATTGTGGCCTTGAATAGCCTTGATAGTGCTTAATTAAAAAAAACGTTAAAATAAGATTTATATCATAGATTTTGTGCCTATTCCTGGCTACGCGACTGTATCGCTAATTCTTTAGTACATCTGTATACTAAAAATTGCATACGCGACTGCGTTATGCGTGTTAATGTGAATTACGCAATGCAATGCTTTCTCAATTGCATTGCTGTGGAATAGGGCGGAATGAGTGCAAATTATATGATTTATATAGGAGCGTTGCCGATTCGTAATATATTTCCATATCAAAGTAAATGTACATTTGTACGATCTGTACATAGCGTAAAATGAATAAAAAGTGTTAAGACTATTTGATACTTTCTTATTCACTTAAGACCGTAGTTTTTTCTTTATTCCAGTCTACGCGACTAAGTGCGAATTCTTTAGTACATAATATACTACGAATTGCATACTCGACTGCGTTATGCGTGTTAATGCGAATTACGCAATGCAATGCATTCTCAATGGCGTAATACAGGAATAACAGGAATTGAGAAAATCATTGCTTAAGACAGAATACGCTAATTACAGAATAGTCGCGACTGGAATAGTGGGCGGCTCCTTGATCTAAACGATTGTTAAATAGATTATTAAAAGCTTAAATTGAAAAAGGGGACTAAAACTAAACTTTTATTAATAATGATCATATAATGTTACTGTGGGTCCGCTGACTACTATATCGTTGGATTCTGCTTAAAGAGTTTATTGCAACGGGGATTCGAAAGGGTAGAGTCTTAACTGGGAATGGTGCTGGAAATATATATATGAAATGTGCCAATAACTATAAAGTCGCAATGGATACTACAACCATAGGCCAGGGGTGTGTATACGCCGCAATCGACAATTGGAAGTCCAGGGAAAATTCGATTAATAACTAAATAATCAAAATATTTCTTCGCACTATTGTTCCCTAATTTTGGCACACTCTGCAACTTGAAACAAATTTACTGCTCTCTAATTATAATTTAAAAATACTGAGACTTACGACGTCTTCTTTTAATGAATTTTAATTAAATTAAAAAGATTACAATAACAATTTAATAATCGAAAACAGATTAGTAATTATTTTTAAAATACAATTATTTTCTTGTGATCAAAGACAACCGAACAGCATCTCAATCAGATAACGACTTCCTAATTTATCCAAAGAAAAGCGACAAATGCTAATCAAAGTTCAATACAATAAAAGAATTTTTTTGTTAATTTTTAGACTTTTGTCATTTGAATAAAACATTATACATAAAAGTGATTAAACCGGTTAAAACCTATCAGAGCTGTGTTAGGCGTGCCTCATATATATCGACCATGTTATGCTATTAAACCTAATTAATGTTATGTAAAATTCTCTATATCTGATTTTGCAAATTAATATGAGATTAGAATGTTTATTAATCTTAGCATTTAAACTTCTAAGTGAATTTAGTTTAAATTATTATTCTTTTGACTCTTATTATCTGCATTCTTTTATTAGAGTTATTTTGTGTTTATATTATTTCGGTTTTTGTCAGATTTCTTCTACAATTACCTCATTCAATGCGTCTCATCAGTTTATTAACTAGTAATAATGGGAGAGCAAGCAATGAATAAAAAAGTTTGTAAAATATTCTATACTGTATAACTTTTACGTAATGGGATTTTCATGCATTAACTTGCTGTCAATCACTTTTGAAATGTAGTCATTTCTATTATTATTGTTTAGCACTAACCATAACTATTTTTAGTTATAGTTAGAAAATTGTATTTTTAACAAATTGTATTAGTTTTGTATTTTATATTTTATTATATTGATTTGTGGAATAATTTTAATATTAACCATTTACTAAATTTGGTAAATAGTAAAATACAGAAAATTTGTTCGTATTAAATGCAATTCGGTTGCAAAATCAGCAAAAATTAAACATTCCTATTACTAATCATTGGTATGTTTTAATCATTTTTTACTAATTATAAATAAATTTATTTGTGGTTTGCAAGTATTAGTTTAATGATAGCAAATTATACCTTATATCTGGGTTTTCTGTCGTAAATATAATTACTGAGAACACTGTTAGCAATAAAACTAACAATTTCAACGCATGTTTACTACATATAACAGTTTAACAGTATATTTAGATATTTGGTATAAGCATTATGGATACCACTAGTAATATAAGTCCATTAGAGTTGTGTGAACAAATTACAACTCCCTTTCATTCTCTCCATGTAACTTGAAATCTAGGGATCTGCGTTTAAAAGCGAATTAAACCGCTAGTAATCTTTATTATCAGCGATGGCAAAGGACAATTTAGAGAATACATACTCTTACCTCGTAATAAAAAAGCCTACTTAGAGTTAAATTTTTAAGTTACCAAATTTCTTACGATGTTAGTTTAAATTTTTAAAAATTTTTTAGCTAATTGTAACAAAAAGCTTAGAGCTTATGCTTTTGAACGTGTCTAGCTGACTGATTGACTTGACTGACTGACTGTCCGTCCGTTCGTATGTCCACAAATGGTTTGCCATTATATGTTCTAAAGCTAATATACCGGTATATTCTAACAAAAGTATGCAGTAAGCGAGATCTCTATGAATATGTCGTTCGTGTCAATTTAACATTTAATTAAACATTCTGCTCAGTTTGTGTGTAAGCGAACTTTTCTTTAAAATATTCTTCAATATTTTTCTGCTTAAATATTTTAAAATCGGAAAACACGATTGAGATTTAACCTTCTATTTTAGTATTTATTTCTACTTGTATTACTCATATAAAGATATTGAAAATATAATACTGTAAGAATTTAAATTATCAATTTTTAATGCACTGTTCATAAAAATAATATCTAACCACTTTGTTAAATTAGGCTGATTTAATAAAAAAAAACATTGACAAAATTTTCGTTATCTTATTGTTTATTGTTTTATTTATAACTGTATCAAGTAATTATTATTTAATATATTTGATCAATAAAAAAAATAAAATTTTGAATATAAAAAACAAGAACGACCATTCAAGTTTGAGCATTACTTTTTCATAGGTTAATGCATTCTAGACGCTTATGTTACAAATATATTAGATATTAAGCACATGATGGCGTGATGCCAAATCCCTTGATTAATATAAAAATGAGAACCTACAGCAGACTTACGGACAGACAGATCATAAATCAGAAAAAATAATAAACTCGACTTCTCTCTGAGAAAGTGAGCTAAAAAAGTTGAAACAATGATAATGGTTAATATATTATTCACGGCTGTGTACGTGATATACCGTATTTTCAATGACCACTTACTCTTTTATTACATTAATTATTCTAAACTTGTATTTTTATTGATTTTTATCTAATGATTTTTTTGCATGAATTTTTAGGTTAATTGCGAACAGTTATCTACACGAATGAGCAACTTTTTATACTATATTGTAACCATTATCACAACGTTTCAAATGTTAAGCTTAACAGTTTGAACAACAAAACATTTACACTTTTAACTTATTGTATCGAAACAAATTTTTTTGTTTTTATTTGGTATCATTCGATTGGTTTAGAAAAAAAACTAAACAAAATTTAAATAATAGTTTCATTATTTTTTGATCGTAAATAAAAAGTTTTTTAATTTAGATTCTAAACCGATATAACTTTAATTAACTTAATTGAAGCAATAATTAATTAAGGACATAATAATAGGTCAGAGGTCATTATTAATAACGCACAATGGGATGTTCGAACTCGAAATCAATTAAATTAACCGACGAAGACGTAGAATTTCTGATGAAGAATACGCATTATTCGGAAAAGGAGATTCGCGACTGGTATAAGGGCTTTCAAGTTGACTGTCCCGACGGAAAGCTATCACGAGACAAGTTCATTGAAATATATAAAGTATTTTTTAAGGGCGGAAATCCAGAAAAATTTTGTCAGCACGTGTTTCGCACTTTTGACGAGGATGGCAATGGATCCATTGATTTTAAAGAATTTTTGCTTGCAATCGGAATCACTACAAGCACTAATGCTCGCGAAAAACTTAAATGGGCTTTTAAAATGTATGACATTAACAATGATGGCTTAATAGAGTTGGATGAGATGACCAAAATTATTAAAGTAAGTGATTAATTGCTTAATTGATTAATAGTATGATATTAATATATAATTTAATCAATAAATAAAATATATATGAGTGTATAGCAGAATGCGATTTGCATTAATACCAATAATTTATTATAACAATAGTTTACTAAATGTTTTATATACAAACTTATTAATTCCTATTCAAAATAAAGAAATTCTATCCTTTTTTCAATTCAAATTTATGTAGTATTTCAAGTGTGTATTCCGACGCTTTCATTTTTTTGCAATTAAGTTACCATTCCATTCAATACTAATAGAATATAGAAATTATTTATAAGATTTAGAAATAAATTAATTTAATTCATATTTATTTATTTCACGTGTATTCAATTTTATTATAATAAAATTTTAATTCCTAATATCAAATTTTTAAAAAAGTAAAATCTATTCTTCTCTGTTTGCCTGTCTCGTGAACACCCATTTTCAACCGCTCAAAACTATTGATCACAGAATGGAAAGTAAAGGTATTGACTTATCCAAGAACTATGTTCTTTTCTGTTAGACTCCGGTAATTTCCAAACAAAAAAAATTAATTTCCCATAACCATTATTGGTTTTGCTTAATTATAATAAGGATTTTGCTTATCGGTTTATTTTTTCAAATAAGTTTCTTAGCAAAATTAAAATTTATGATGAATCATTGGCAATGCTAGTTTGGTATAATGGAAATTTTTTGTTTACTTGCATGAAAATCGTTTTACGTGATCTCTTGGGGTAAATATAACAAATGTCATTGGATAAAAAGATTAAACCCTCTGTGTGTACTTATTGTGTTATTAATGTTTGGACAGAAAATTTATAAAATGAAAATTATTTGCTAATGTATGCTACAAAAATTTTTAATGAGTAGTTTGATAAATGCAGGTAGAAATGGTTAATTGACTCGTGAGTTTAATCCAGTTTTTCAGCCAATTTTGTTTACAAAAAAAACACTGTTTATGATGATTCCATAAATTAACTTAAATCTTTTAAGTTTTAGCTTAACTATTGAGATTGGTTTTAAAAATCGACTTATTTGGTTAAAGATTTGTAACTGTAACTCTAAATTTCCAACTTTAAAACAATAATTTAAATTTGATCATCCATTAATGTGAAGAATTGAACAGTGAATATACGCTTTACAGTGACAAAGAGGAGCATGCGATGCACAGTTTTACCAATGTTATAAAAACCGCAAATGTATTTTTTAGCCCAGTTTGACTAGACAAAGTCAAGCAA
Organism: Phthiracarus laevigatus; assembly: GCA_034700185.1. NCBI lineage: Eukaryota > Metazoa > Arthropoda > Arachnida > Sarcoptiformes > Phthiracaridae > Phthiracarus > Phthiracarus laevigatus. The sequence continues at coordinate 24,612 of JAQIXJ010000339.1, forward strand.
TGTCCGTCTCCATCTGTTCCGTTAGCTGTCTTATATTAATAAAGGGATTTCACAAATTTCTTAATTTAATAAAGGAAATTGAAATTTTACCATCTTCGCTTAAAAACTAATATAATTGTAACATAACCTATGAATGTGTGGTTTTTGTTTGCCATTAGAATTGAGCAATAATGCAATCTAGTTAACCGTAAACAAACATAACGTTTAGGCACTTCATGAAATGCTTGGTGAAGACGCAGCCGAAGCATTCGAAGGAGAAGAAGCAGCGATTCGTGTTAAGGATATTTTCGAAAAAATGGATGCAAACAATGACGGAAAAATTTCATTGCAAGAGTTTCTTGAAGTTTGTAACATTGATGATGGTTTAGCGAAATTGTTATCATTGTCTGGCGAGGCTTAAAATTAAGCTTAAATATTGTTTATATTTTTCCCATTATTGTAAATTTTCATATATAATAATATGAAATTATTGTAATGTTATAACCGAAATATACATTCTATAAACTAATCATATTCATGCAAATAGTAAACTGCAGATCTTAAGTTTAATTTCATTCGATCACATATTATTTCAAATTCATTTTAATTGTTGCAAATTATTTTGTTATATCGCTTAACTGTAACTTTTTCAAAATAATTAGTAACTAGTTTAAGATAAAAGTAAAAAATGAGTACATTTTGTTTAATATAATTTGCATTGATTACGATACATCATTTTTATACGATACCATGTTTTTTGCCCATTACATGAATTAAGTAATTTAATATTTGTTACCACACTTTTGTTAGATTATATTAAAAATGACTTATTATAAACATATAAAATAAATAGATTTCTAATCATTTTCCCCCGCTCTCTCTCTCTCACTCACTCACTCACTCACTCACACACACACACACACACACACACACCTTTTCTGTCCATAGTATGATAGCTCTGCTCAAGAGGTTTAGTGCAGATCCAAATCGTTAATTTTTGAAAACTTAGCGCTACGGTTAGCCTGAACTTTTAATATTGAATTTTAAGCAATTAATAGCAAGTCTGATTTAAATATAAACTTTTAGCTAATCGTCTTACTAACTAAAGTAAACTTTCAATTTCAAGTTTTATAAACTCCAAATGATAGAAAAGTTAAAAAAGGTAACGTTAGGCTACGAGCTTACATTATTCGAAAGCATAAGCCTTGTTAATTATTTCAGCATTAGAGTCAGCCGTTTATTGATAAGCTCGAAATTCCTACCTCTAGTTTGTCTGTCTGTTTGTGTGCCTGTATATAATGTATATAATAATTTTTAATAATTTCAAAACCAAAGCGAAAGTTTTATTATTAAAGAAGAGAAAAAGATAATACAACAGGTGTAAAACAAACTAGATTTGTGTAAATATTTAGATTTTTGAGTGATATATTGTAAAATAGAATTTTGATGATCTATAGGTACACCCATCATATAATGCTTTCCGGAAGAAGTAACCTTAACATTTATCATTTTCCCCAAATAATTCTCATGTTTTGGTACTAAAATTTGCTGATAAAATTTATTATGACCGACAAAGTGAAGTTTGTCGTGCGACTCTTCCGTAACTAAAATCGCTTCTTTTCTATCGATTCTATTTTGGTACGGCATATATGAAGCGAAAAGTTCACTCAAAGCTCTACTTCTTCGTTTCACCTATAATTGTAATTAAAATTAGATAATTTTAATATAAAATCTTTGGAATACCTCATTAGTGGGCACTTTTTTCATTTTGGCGGCTGGTGTTCCCGGTCTCGGATAAAATTGGTTAATGAATAAAACTGGGAATTTGTATTTGTCTACGAGTTTCAGCGTTTCCTCAAAATCTTTTTCAGTTTCTGTTGGAAAGCCACAAATAATATCGGTAGCAATTGTTATTCCGTTAACTCTGAGTAAGTTTTAACATTTAAATTAATTAAATTATACGCAAATATTGATTAATATTAACAAACTTTAATCTGAGGAAATCTACGATTCGGGAAAAATCTTCGATACAATACTCTCTCTTCATATCTTGTAAAACGTAATCGCTTCCAGATTGTACAGGTATGTGCAAAAATGAGTAAATTCGAGGATGATTTAATATACTGGAAAATATTGAGATTTTCATAAGCTTTTCGGAAATAATTACAACATAAAGATTAAAATATAAGTTAAATAATTTATAAGAACATGTCTGCACAGAATATATTTAAAAATGTTTACATAACATACGGTACAATACAAAAAAAATAAATAAGAAAAATATCATACTTTAAAATAAATAGATAAAAATTTATAGAAAATCGTTACTTAAGAAAATAAGCAATGGGTAACATAAGATATTGTCATCAAAAACTATCATTTCTCTAAGTCTATAATTAAAAATAAAAACTTTTTATTAAGTTAGTATTATATCAACTTATGTAATAAAAATAACTCTATTAATTTAACTATAAGACAATAAATTAAAATTTACTTACTTAGCCATTGCTTCTAAATGTTCAAGAATATAAGGAGGATTTGTCATTCCTATTAAAATACGTTTAATTATATAAACTATTAAATAACTATAAATAGAAATAAAAATCCTTAGTATTTAGTCGGAAGAAATGATTTAACGATAAAATCAATACATTAAAATATATCTTATATAAGCAACCATATAATTATAGTCAAGGAGTATTTTACTCAAAACTTTAAAAGTAAAACATAGAAAAGGATTAAAATGTTAAAGATATTAATACCAATTCTAAGCATACAATCGTCCGGAATAACTGGAATTAACGCGTATAACAGTTGGGGAAGATTAGTGCCAATATCTCTACCATAAGCGCCAGTGTCTTCACTGGTTAACCATATTTCCTTTACTCCTTCCTCGAAAGAATCCTTCGCTCGTTCAACGATATCACTTATGGTATAACTGCCTAACTTTCCTCTGGCGTGCTTTGTCTTACAATACGTGCATTCATTCAGACAACCAGTGTTTATAGCGATTATTTCTATTAACGGATTTTTGCGAATTTTCGGCATATGTAGCGAAGAACCGCCAGCTTTACGATTGCCGTCCTTTTTAATGCCCAATAATCGAACATAATTTCCTTTTAAAGTTTCTTCCACCACTTCGACAATGCGATCGATTTGTTGAACGCCAACAATACTCAACTTATTTAGATAATCAGACTTTGGTTGGGATTGTGGTACACAACCGGCGACCACAACATATTTACCACAATCTAACGCTTTGGTCACTTCATTACGAAAGTGTTGCTCCGATGGACTCTTAACTGTACACGAGTTGAGAATCCATAGATCGGCGCGAACGCAGTCATCGATGATATGATACCCATTTTGCGCTAATATTCCGGCCATATATTCGCTATCACTTGTATTATGAGTACATCCCCATGTCTTCATGTAAATTGTTTTGGTTCCCGGAATGAAACTATCGCTCACTAAATCTAACCCATTATCTATGGTTTTATACTTTTTTCTAACTCTGGCTATGATTGTGTTGCGAACAAATCCATCATTATTTGAGTGATTGGTAGCAATATCTTCGATATCATCAATGGTTGTCATAATATAGAAACATATGTATTTAAATGACGTAAAAATATGAATACCAATAGAATATGTACACATTAACCATAAATACTGAATAAACACGTGTTTACAAAGTTATAGTATAATAGAATAATAGAGAATAACTATTGCCCGCACATCACAGAATTTTTTAGCTCATATTGTAGTATCTCTTACATTCAAATAATGATTAATATTTACCGCTTGTTAGAATATTATAACTATGCGGAACTGTAGTGGAATCGTAGATTTGCTACGGCAATGGAATTTCATTAGTAATAATTTATAATGAAAAAATTAAGTTTCCCAATAATGGAAAGGTAGTTTTTTTGTTAAATTTGTTAAATATATATAATTTGTTTATAAAATCTTTTAAAATAATCTTTTTAATAATTTTATATATAAGTTTAAAACAAGTAAAATTTTACAAATTAAAATTACTCTATAAATAACAAGTAATCCACATTTTCTGGAAATAATGTGCATCACTTCTATTCTAAAGTTCCATTCTTAATAAAATTCCTTTTTGTTGAAGGTTAAAATTATAGTTTGTATCGGGTGTCCTATTTGTCCGGCTTTCGTGGACCCACCACTCAATAATGTCGGGTTGATTAAAAATTTTAAAAACTGTTTAAGACTGGGCTTTTGTTAAAACTATATAGCCAGAAAATTTTTAATTTGGAAAAAAATCTTAAAATAAATATCAATTATACAAAAATATAAAAGATAATATAATACCATTAAAATTAATCAAAATTTACAATTGAATAACAACAACTAATCAATATAAATGAATTATAATTATAATGAAGATAAATACATAAAGATTTAATTTAGATTTGTCTTTTTATTGAAAAATTTTGATCTCGAATCTGTTAGGGTTGGGCTTTGGACAAAGAATCTTATTGAGCTTTTAGGCCGGGCTCAGGCCTAAAGTTCAGTTTAAATTTGTTTTCAGTAATTTCTGTCTTATAACTGGACTTCATGTCACATTTAAGTGTAACATTACCGGATATGCGTTTTCATATGTACAGACATTTTATTATTCATACAAAAATAAATTTGATTTAAAGGAGCAGTACCAACGATTTATCTTATAGTAAAATTCATAATAATAACACGAAACTAACAAAAATAATAGTAATTTTAAAATGGGCACAATTTTTTAAAAATTACTTAAAATGAGATTTAATTTTTCGAGCTATTAGAAAGAACACGACCCTTTGTCCTGAATCCTATGTCCGAAGCTATTAAAAATGTCCGAAACTTAAACTTAAAACTAAGTCTGTTTCTAAATTTTTCAGATGCTTTGCCTGAGGCTCGGGTCCAGATTGAGGCTACATATGCCCATTTGCACTAAATCATGATGACTGCACGCAACTTTAGGATAAGCTCTGTATAGCTGACGAAATGAGTGTGGAATGTAGATGTGATGTGATGTGATTAGAGCGCAGCACTATCGAAGTAAATATTCTGTAATGACTGTTACAGTAACAGTAACAGTAGATCTCTATTCGTTATAATTGACTGCTTCTGCGACTTATAATCTATTGGTTCAACATCTATATCAATGTAATAAATGGTAATCGAAAATTAAATACATTTGTTCAAAATATAGATTAATAAAACAGGTGTTGACGTGTATTGAATTAGAAAAATGAGTGAAACAGACGCCACAGAAACTAAAACAGATGAGATTGTAAGTGATTCATGTTGTTTGGCGGTACACACGTCCACACCCACTGCAACAACCACTTCAACCGACACATCCAATGCGTCAAACACATCCTCACCCGTTAAACATGGTTTACCATCGGTTGACTCTCCAATTCCAACCATTCCAACGGATTTATCGGATATTGTAAACGATGAGAAAATAACGGATGAAATGAAGATCGGATTACTTTGTTCGAAAATAGTTTCGATCGCTTCTTCGTCGGAAACCACTTCAGACGCCAATACGATCACTGATTATATTTTGCACATATTAATAACCGATGATTTGCAAAGAATACGTAAACCGGACAGTTTGCGATTATTTTTTCGCGATTACCTAAAGATGTTGCCATCAAAAATCGTGGCAGAAATCTTAAGCGTATTGATCGCCGTATTTAAAAAATCAGTGCTCAATTTAGAGGCAGCGAAAGGACTGCTATTAGATTCGTTAACCCAAACATTCCATTTTGATAATTTAATAAAACACTTTATACGGGAAATAATTAATTTGCAAACGTCATACAGCTGTGACGTTAAAGAGTTGCGAGCACTTCTCGCTCAAAGCGAAGACGACCCACGTTTGCTTCATTACGTACGAAACGCCAATCTGCTTCAGCGAAGTCGTCCGAACGCGTTCTTCGCTTTTCCCGGAACTAATAGTTCTGTGCTTGCATTACCGCCGCTTCAAAAATTGCCGCAAAATGGATGGACTTTTATCACATGGTTTCGTTTAGAGCCCAATGCTATCAACTCTCAGCCATATTTGTATTATTTTCGTACCAGCAAATCAGGTGTGGGATATTCCGCTCATTTCACCGGTAATTGTTTGGTGTTAACGTCCATGAAAATTAAGGGCAAAGGTTTCCAACACTGCATTCCTTACGAATTTGTTCCATTTAAATGGTTTCACTGCGCAATCACGTACATAACGAAATGGAGAGGCGCTGAAATCAAAGTATACGTCAACGGACAGTTGACCGCTAACACCGATATGCAATGGCAGGTCCAGTCCAGCGATGTTTTCGATAAGTGTTTCATTGGCGGCACTTCTGATTTGAATGAATCGCATTTGTTTAGCGGACAGTTATCGGCGATATATCTGTTTCACGAAGCGCTAAATCCTAGCCAAATATGTGCCGTTCACCGATTGGGTCCTTCATATATGGGACAATACCGATATAGCAACGAAAGTCAATTAGACTTACCCGTTGTTATGCGAAGAGTGTTATACGAAGAAAAGTTAAGCAGTGCTCTTATATGTTTATACAATCCGGTGGCTGTTGAGGGCGACACTCTTTGCTTACAATCTGCTCCCAAAGGAAATGCGAATTATTTCACGTCATTACCGCACGCCGCACTTTTAGGATCCGCTGTATCACTTAAAACCCAATCGATTAGTGCTACGCTTCAATCAATCGGTGGAATTCGCGCATTGCTTCCCATTTTGCACCGTTTCACGCAAAAATGCGATCCCGAAGCGTGTTCCACATTAATTGGTTTTATATGTGACTTATTAGAGAGTTCTCCCCAATGGTTTGGCAATGAAGTGGTCCAGTCCTATGGTTTTGTTATCATTTCGTCGTTGTTAGCGAAAAATCCCCGGTTATTAATAAATGAAGAAACGTTAGAAACTTTATTAAACTTGACTAAAACGCTTATAACTGCTGTTTTCGGTGCCGATTCTCTTTTATTAAAACAATTAATGGATAGTATTTTATTTAACGCTTCGCTATGGATTTATGTGGACTCAAAGTTGCAGTTACGTCTGTACTGTTATCTCGCTTCCGAATTCTTAAGTGGAACTAATGGTTCAACCAATAGCAGCAATAATTCGTCGCACGTTAGTAATGGAATCATTTTCAGTGAAGTGAGGCGTATATCCACAGTATTACAGTTATTACATTCGCTCAAATATTATTATTGGCTTACGGAAGAGAAGACGATTCAAGTGAAAGCGCGAGAAATATCATTGCGTCCCAATAAAAATGAATTGCTCTCAATTCGCGCTTATATTTTATTATTTATAAAGCAGCTCATATTAAAAGGTAATGGTGTGCATCACGACGAACTCCAAGCCATCTTAAATTACTTGACCACTGTTAATGAGGATGAAAACATTTTGGATGTGTTGCAAATGCTTCAGTCGCTAATGTGCGAACATCCGTCATCTATGATTCCCGCGTTTGACGCCAAACATGGAGTGAAAACCGTATTTAAATTAATCGATTCCAATAATGAAGAGATCCGTATCCAAGCGCTCAAATTGTTAGGCTATTTTTTGAGCAGAAGTACCCAAAAACGGAAGCAAGACGTTATGAGTCCTCATAATTTGTATATGCTTTTATGCGAACATTTGCTTAAATTTACTCCATTAAGAATAGACACGTACAACGCTTTGCACGAAATTCTGACTGAAACTGCAATCGAAACCATTCGCTCCACAAATTCAAATAATCCTAGTCTTAGGATTGAAAATCCTATGATACTCAAAGTAATTGCTACACTTTTAATCGATGGTAACAAAGAAGAGAAAGTGCTTGAAAGGCATTCCACTAAAGACAGTAAAGATAAACGTAAATCAGATGAAATTGCTATTAATATTAAACGATTATTTATTAATGACTTATGGAAACTGTTGGTTAATAATCGAGATAATCGACGTCTTGTGCTACAAATGTCTGTTTGGCAGCATTGGCTCATTAATTTGATAGAAGATAAGAATGAAATTATTCGTGACCAGATATTAGCTATTTTTCGAATTCTTTTGTATCACGCAATTAAGTACGAATATGGCGGATGGCGGGTATGGATCGATACTCTCGCTATTATTCACGCTAAAGTAAGTCTCGATGAATTTATGGCTCAATTTGGTAAAGACAAACTTAGTAAAAACAATGACGTAAAAACAGAGAAAAAAACGATACGATTCGATAAAGATTTTATAAAAGAAGAATATGATAATGTGTTGGGTTCTGAAAGTGTGTCTAATGAAGTGTTTTCATCAAATATAAACCACGAGACAAATACTGCGAAACAGGATGACAGTGATGTGATCGATGAAAGCCGTCCTGAAGACGATCCCCGTCCCGAAGATGATCGCGACTCTTCAGTCCCTCCCGTCGTAAATGATAATGAAAAACAATTAAATACGTCTGAAGTTGATGAATACGAAAGTAGTGCCAAACTAAAAGAAAACTATGAAGAAATCATCGAAGAAACGAATGATGAGATAGAAATTGTCGAAAATGATACACAAGAATCTGTTATTACAACTATAAATACTTACGAAAATAATTTAACTAATGAAACGGATAATAATAAAGAAATCGACGAAACTAACGATAAGATAGAAATTGATGAAAATATTACACAAGAATCTGCTATTACTATAAATACTTATGAAACAAAGTTGAATAACGAAACAGCTAATAATAAAGAAATTGACGAATCAAATGATAAGATAGAAATAGACGAAACTGATAGACAAGAATCTGCTATTAGTACTATTAGTTCTTACGAAACAAAGTTAACTAACGAAACGGATGGTTCTAACGAAACAGTTCCTGATGTGGCGCCAACAAGAAGATACAGGCGTACTAATCCTCAAAAAGAGTTTTATTCTTCGCTTATCGGCCAAAAGCCAATATCCATCCATTCGAGCGCATCAGCCACTCCAGCATTTAGAATACCAGAGTTTCGTTGGAGTCATTTGCATTTGAAGTTATTGAATGATTTACTATTTTCTATCGAATGTGATCTTCAAATGTGGAGAAGTCAGAGTTCAGATTTAAAGCAGGATTCAGGATCGCAACGCGCAACACAATTGGATCAAATTTTGCAACATTCCGAAAATCAAATTTATATAATTAATGCCATTCATTTGGTGTCTCAGTTAAGCGATAATATAATAATGGCTTCGGGAGGACTTTTGCCACTGTTGGCTGCCGCTACCGGTGGTAATGGCGCCTCAGCTAATATTGCGTCTGGCGGTGAAGGTTTGTCTTCATGTCAGGCTAATTCTTTGCTCTACCGTTTAGTCAATTTAACGGATATCTTGTGCTTTGCCGCCACACATATTAATTTCGGCGAATTAGAGACAGAGAAAAATATGTCATCCGGTGGTATATTAAGACAATGTCTGCGATTAGTTTGCACTGTTGCCGTTAAGAATTGTTTGACAGTGCAAAAACACGCCGAAACTGGATTCATAAATGGCAATGATTTGGAATCAATAAATCCTAAAGATATTTTCAATATGGGCACAAGTATAGCAGCAGCCGCTGAATTGTTTGGAATCGATTTCTCTTTAGACTCGTGTGACTTAATAGGGAACTGCAAAATCGATGGCTCAGATACGGAGTCAGTGAATACATTCATTCCACTTCAACCACTTCCTATTAAAGATCCGACACGGCTTCTGCAGGAAATGGATGTCAACCGATTGCGTGCATGCATTTACAGAGACGCTGACGCCGATACACGGCAGTCACAATTTTTAGCGTTAGCCACACTTTATTTCATTTCAGTATTAATGGTATCCAAATATCGTGACATTATTGAGCCGAAAAATATGTCTCAAAACCAGAAGAGTAGCCGTCGAAGCTCGCAGACATCTAATGATAGCGCTCACGCCACGCAACTCGATGGCAACATCGATGCTGGAAATCTCGATCCGTCGGAAATTATCAAACCTATTGAATTGCCGCGAACTAATATTGATTCGAATATTGGCGAAAAGTTAACTTCGAAGCTCGAAACAACATTAGCGAGTGTTTGCCCACTTTTAAAGGAAATTATGTGCGATTTTGCCACATTCTTATCGAAAACATTGCTCGGTTCTCACGGACAGGATTTAGTCAGTAAAGAAGCGGTTCGAACTTTTCGACGCACTAATGCCAGTCCCGTTGAATTAGTTATGTTGCTATGCTCTCAAGAATGGCAAAACACTTTGCAGAAAAACGCCGGATTGGCTTTCATTGAGTTAATTAATGAGGGAAGGCTTTTATCGCACGCTATGAAGGATCACATCGTTCGCGTTGCGATGGAGGCTGAGTTTATTTTAAATCGATTGAGAGCCGATGACGTTTCCAAACACGAGGTATTCACTCAATCATGCAACGAAACGCATTCCAGTCGTACGCACGAAGAAACGTTGATTAATTCTTTGATAATATCGGCAAAAAGGCGCGATTGGATGGTTTATATGCGTTTTAAAGAAAATTTGAAGCGCGGAAACAAACGGTTTTACAAATTGGATAATTGGGAAGACGATGCGCGACGAAAACGACGCTTTATCTGTGATCCTTTTGGTATTGACATTATTAACTGCGAAACTAAACAAACTGATACCGAAGTTGATGGCAATAGTGTTAGTGTTAGACGCAAATATGAACAGAATGAGTCGAACAAATCAGAAATTAATGCCGAAGACAAGAGTAGAGATGAAGCGATGAATAAACCTCTTATATTACCAAAACAAGCGAGTCATACAACTCGATTAGAGGACGACGAGAATGAATTATTTTTATGGGAGAGCGAGGAATCGAATCACGAAAGCGAAGCGAATCCAGAATATAGCGGTTCTGTTCTGTTTACGATCGATTGTTCACTGGTTTGGGGCATTTATGCAGTCGAAGGTATTTTGCAAATTACAGCAAATGAACTGTTTTTTGAAGCGCATAGTAATGAAAATGATTCCAACAAAATTGATGGCAACGATAGAAAAATTGAAAATGCGGATAATATAATGAAAGGACTGAGCGGAAGCGGTTCCAAAGGATTCAAGGGATTTAAAGATATAGATTTGTTGGTCCTTCGATATTGCGATTTGTTGACTTATAATGGGAAGATATCGCTGAACGACATTCGCGCCATTTTCACCCGTCGATTCTTATTGCAACAAAATGCGATCGAAATATTTTTGGCCCAAAGAACTTCATTAATGTTCGCGTTTGCGGATTTCGAAACCGTCAAGAAAACAATTAAATATTTGCCTCCCGTTGGCGTTGGAGTAAAGTACGGCATTCCACAATCACGAAGAGCGTCGCTTATGTCACCGAAGCAATTGTTTGCCGCGTCTAATATGACCCAAAAGTGGCAAAAACGGGAAATTAGTAATTTTGAATATTTGATGTTTTTAAATACGATATCTGGACGAACGTATCAGGATTTGAATCAATACCCAGTATTTCCGTGGATATTAACTAATTATGAGAGCAATGAACTTGATTTGGCTCAACCAACAAATTTCCGAGACTTGTCAAAGCCAATCGGCGCTCTTAATAGCGAGCGAAGAATGGAATTTATCGAACGATACAACTCATGGGATAATAATTTAGTGCCCGCTTTTCACTATGGAACTCATTATTCTACGGCCGCGTTCACGCTCTCATGGCTTATTCGAATTCAACCGTTTTTTTCCACATATATGGCACTACAAGATGGCAGACTTGAGGACGAGAGCCGTTTATTTACGTCAATACGTCAAGCGTGGCTCTCTTCGCTTATGGGCGGTCAACAGAATGTAAAAGAATTGATTCCAGAATTCTTCTATTTGCCAGAAATTTTGTTGAATGGCAATCAATTGGATGACGTAGAACTTCCTCCGTGGGCTGATTCTGCAGAACAATTTATTCGTTTACATCGTATGGCTCTCGAATCAGATTTAGTGTCGTGTCAGTTACATCAATGGATTGATCTAATATTTGGTTATAAGCAAAGAGGACCAGAGGCTGTTCGAGCTGTTAATGTATTCTATTATCTTACATACGAAGGCAATACTGACCTTTCAAGCGTAACGGATCCCGCTCTTCGAGAGGCCATTGAGTCGCAAATTCGCCACTTCGGACAAACAGCGTCGCAATTGACGACAGAACCACATCCACCGCGAAGCAGTGCATTGCATGTTTCACCACTGATGTTCTCACCAGTAATGGATGAAGTTTGTATGTCAATCAAATTTCCATTCAACGCTGCAGTGACGCATATCGCTTCATGCGCTTCACATAATGCAACGCCTAATACAGCGTCAGCTATCGTAACAATTAACTCGCATCAACAATACGCGATTCACAAATGGAACACTAAGGAGAGTTCATCACCATTTACTATGGATTCAGCGCTAATATCTCCCGCTTCGAGCGTCAAACGACAGCTGTTAGACACCACTAATTTATGCAGTTCACTGCCGTGTCATTATATCGTAACTATTGACGCGAAACATATAATAATGTGCCCTTTTTATGATAATTCGTTTCGAGTCTATTCTACTGAAACGGGAAAATTGACTCAAATAATATATGGTCACAGAGGAATGGTTAGCTGTTTGACGCGAAGTGAGTGCAATGTTGCCGCAGACTTTTATGTCGCGAGTGGTAGTCAAGACTGTTCCGTTTTATTATGGACATGGAATGCCAAATATGCTCAAATAGAAGGTAATGGCACATCAACTTTATCCAATCCTTTGCCCAAATTGACTCTCTGGGGACACGAATCGACCATTATTTCGTTGCTTATTAGCGCTGAATTGGGAATTATAGTAAGTGCCAGTCGTAATACTATTCTAATACATACTACCAGTCATGGGGAATGTATTACCGAAATTGACATTAGAAAGAGGGGTGCTTTCCATACATATAGAAGTATTAGTTCTAATGAATCGAAAATTAATCACGAACTTTCCACTGACGCGCAAATTGGCGATATTAAAGGTAATTAACGCTTAATCTTACCAGTTATTGATTTTAAAAAAATTTAACGCTAACACAAATTTAAACTAATATTGATTTAGACGCAATTATTGAGGCGAGTATGTTAGGTAATGCTGCGACTAAATTAACGAATTCGAAAAAGAAGAGCTTGAGAAACAATAGCAATACGGAAACATCGAGTTTGGCGTCTGGAGATAACGTATCGATTGATTACTGTTCAGCGTTCGATGATCAAGATTACCTAATCAACAATTTAGTAATTTCTCGTGATTTATCGTTTATCGTTGGCATCGCAATCCCGGTTTCAAGCGAAGCGGATAACGGAAAATCGAGTACTGCTCAAAAACAATGTTCGAATCAAAGCAGTCTATTGTTTTCATACAATTTACGCGGACATCTAATGAAATGCATTCAGATTGGGAATCTCAACTATTACAAGGATAGAGACTCAACACTGCTAATAACGACACGCGATGGCGAATACCTTATAATGACTGAAAATGCGAATGTGGTGAAAATATTGCGGACATTCGATTTGACACCGCTATACGCACTTAACACTACAGAATTGGCGACAGCACTTCAAGGCGAACAGAACCGCATTAAATCGCTTACGTTAACTGATTTCAAGTATTTATTAGTTGGTCTCGAGAACGGAAAGCTAATTATATATAACGTTGATTTTAACCGTTGGCATCACGAGTACACGTGCAGATATTAGTGCCTATTTCTAGTCTAGATTTTAAGATTTATTAAGTTTGTAATGAACATTATTCGGTTTTATAAAACTACAAGTTAAACAGTGTTTTTAGTGAGTGTGCGATAATATAACATAATTTATTATTATTTGTTTAAACAAAAACAAATTAACATATATTTAATTAAGTACTTTCGCATATATTCTCTATTATGGGAGAGAAACATGTAAGCAACGAATGCAATTTTCTTTATTATTCTAGTTTTTAGCTAAACAAATATATATATTATTGTAAGTTTTCTTTTTACAACTTAATTAACTTATATGATAATAACCCAGATTTTTGGGATTTTTTTTGGTGATCAAGGGTTATACACAGTATAATATATACACTAAGGAATTCACGAATATATTATATATGTTACAAATTAATTATTATTATTATTAACGACAAAAACGTTTTTAAATTAAAATGTAAATTTTAAGACAACTTTTCGTCCAATAAATCGACATAATTATATAATTGTATGAATTTAATGAAATTGTTATGGTTTAAGCTATGGTTAGTGTTATCCATTCATACCTTATTATTAGAGAGTCAAAAAGATAGCATTTGCTACATTTTTATTTCATAAATTATAAGCATATAATTATTATATTTGC
>JAQIXJ010000340.1:0-38935 GCA_034700185.1 Phthiracarus laevigatus
AATCTTTTTTTAGAGGAAGTAACAAAAGATGAAGAAAGAAGATCAGCTTGTTTTCAATATATGGTATTGATTCACAGAAAAATTATTTGCGTTTTTTGCAAACAGCATGCTATGATAAAACTTGATGGGTTCTACATTTGTAAATGTGGACAAAAAATTAAGATGCCTTTATCGAAAAAAATCTTAATGAATAAAATTGATATTGCGCTTAACTACCACAGCTATCTTTGTGAAAATAACTTTCCAAGCTTTTACCCTTATTCGTGTTGGGACACAGAAAATTGGGATAATATTATAATCAGTTGCAAATGTTGTGGATTTGATGAGAAACTATATTAATTTTGATTTAAAATTGAAAAATTAAATATCAATAATTGAAAAGATTTTTATTTATACTGAATAATAACATAATTACATTAAATAGAATTAATACAACTTTTTTACTGTAATTATAATAATATATAATTGATACTTAATGTTTACAAAATAAAAAAGTTTATTATAAAAAAACTCATAAAATATAATTGATTACATAAAAGTTATATTTAAATTGTAAAGTAAAAATAAAAAGATATGCATTATTAAATCCAATATTTATTTGTTTTCATTACTGTCGTAGATTATTTCAACATCTGAAAATATATAAAAAATTGTTATGATATTAGATACTAAAAAATCACTATAAATTACCAGAGTCGCTTTCTGTTATAGTAGTTGTTTTAGTATCTTGTTTAGTTTGTGCTCCATGATTATTCTTTGTTGCATTAAATCTAACTAAATTATATTGATAAAATAATATTATTTTAAATTACTTTGTTAAAAGAATTACCTCTAGTTTTCTGCTTTTTAGTTTTAACCTTATCATTACCATCCTTAAGAGCTATAAAATACAAGTAAGATTAAAGTCATTTTGAATTTTTTGTTACCTTCAACTTTTCATTTGTTTGAATCATTAACTGCTGAGTTAGCAGCCGATGTACTCGGTTTTAAAGAATCGTTTACTGCAGAGTTAGCAGTTGATGTATTCGTTTTCGACAGAACAAAAGCTGATACAGGTCCATTTGGTAAATAAGTGTCATTTGGTTTAATATTAATAACAAGTGATGAAGTTAAGAGAACTGGAATTGGATTAGTGTTTGTTTTAGCTGATCTTACTTCTCTCATAACAGGCTGATCATTAAAAGCTTTTTTTAGATGATCTGATACTAAACTGCAAGAATTGTTATCATCGATTAATCCAGGTAATTTTAGAGTATCACCACAAAGACAGTTGAAATACAAAATGTTGTTTACGAAGTCATGTTTAATTATACCCATTACTTTAGGTGCCTGACCGCCACGTAGGGCCATGTGTTTACCATCCTTGCATGCGGTCTCTTTTCCAGCTTAAATGATTGAAGATAATTTTAAGTGATACAAAAATAATAATAAATACTAATAAAATAAGTCTCACTTTCATTGTTTAAAACAGTAGACATTATTGTCGACATTATTTGGCAAATATTAATGTATGCCTTTTGATAAATGCATTGTCTCGTATTTTGTGAATTATTCATAGTACTCTATAAAAAGAAAACAAACAGTTTAAAAAAATTATTATTTTATTGATTTTTTACATGAAATAGTTTTTATGTAACATTTATAATTATAAATTCTATTTTTCATTTTATTAATTAAAGGTAACATTTTGTCAGCGTCAATTTTATGCATATTTATCAGTCTTTGATCCATTGACTGTTTTGGACCATAAACCTTATCAAAATGTGCCTTCATTCTGGCACAGTACAAAGCGGATTTCTTATTTAATTCTATCCATTTAGCAAACTTTTCTTTGTAACTTTTCTCTAACTTTTTTATTTTCAACTTTATTTGTTTTTTATCAGTGCCTAACTCTGACTGCAAAACTAAAATAGCCTTCTTTTGTTTGTTTGCTTGTCTTCTCCTCCTATTTCTGATCACTGCTTTTGTAACAAACGAAATTTGTTTGGAAGACATACCTGAAATGAAATTTTTAAAAAACTATTAATATTTTTAAATTTTGTATTCTTTCAGTAAAATCCATTTATTAATTCAAAAAATCAGAAAAATGTTATTATTAATTTAATTCAGTAAATTATCTTTATTAATTTAAGTAATCTGTAAAAATCCCTTTATTAATGTAAGAAATCAGTAAAAATCCACTATTATAAGAAATCAGTGAAAACCCACTATTATAAGAAATCAGTGAAACCCCACTATTATAAGAAATCAGTGAAACCCTAGTATTATAAGAAATCAGTGAAAACCCACTATTATAAGAAATCAGTGAAAACCCACTATTATAAGAATTCAATGTAAACCCACTATTATAAGAAATCATTGAAAACCACTATTAGAAATTAGTGAAAACCTTTTACTATTAAAAAGAAGTGAAAACAATTGAAATGTAAAAGTGTTCCTAAAACGTGTTGTAAATTGTGTTGTTTAGTTTTCAGTTAGCTCCTCAATCAAGGGCCCTTCTGAAAACTTATGCATTCTTATTTTTTAATTCAAACATTCAATAGTTTATAAAATCATTTTTATCACTTTATAATTATAAATCATTGAATCACTTTATTAGTTTGAGAAATCATTGAAATCATAAAATCAACGAGAATAAACTGATTTTATCATTACAAACAAAGATATTATGACAGTGAGTGACCCTTTACTAACTGAAACTAACTTTACAAAGTCAGATATTACGACCATATATTAACTGAAACTAACTTTACAAAGTTATATATTATGACCGTTTACTAACTTAAACTAACTTTACAAAGTCAGATATTACGACCATATACTAACTTAAACTAACTTTACAAAGTCAGATATTACGACCATATACTAACTGAAACTAACTTTACAAAGTCAGATATTACGACCATATACTAACTAAAACTAACTTTACAAAGTCAGATATTACGACCATATACTAACTGAAACTAACTTTACAAAGTCAGATATAATGCCCATATACTAACTGAAACTAACTTTTCAAAATAAGGTATTATGACTGTATCGATCTTACTTATACTTTTCTCAACTAAATAAACGATTGAAAAATAAGTTTACCTTAATTATTTAAATCCGTTAGCGATAAAAATGTCCCAAAATTTCAGTTTTATTAATCAATTATACCACAGAACAGTTCGGCTGAGTTTTCTAAATAGAAAGTTAATCGAAAAACTTATTTCAATAAACATTTTGTAAAACGCAAACCTGTAAAACTTAAGTTTAAATCATTCAAACTTCGCTTATACTTAAAAATTAACTGAAAGTAAATTTCAACTAAAAACTTTTGAGGTTTAATAACAAATCTTCAGTTTATATACCATTTGGGATGCATATTATTTAGGAAAATTTTTGGAAAATTTTAATTTATTATTAAAACTTTAATTGAAATTTCTATTTTAGTTCAAATTTTTCCATTAAAAATATGTTTTTAATGGAAAGTTACCGTACAAACATCTCTATACTACTAATATGTAAAATACGTAAAAAATATTGTGATATTTATAGCTTATTAATAGATTTGATTTCATAATTTATTACGCAGATAAGTATTAAGCGCAAGAACAATTTAACTATTTTTTAATTGATGGACATTCTAAACAATAAAATGGCATTTTCTAATATTTATTTTATAAATTAGAAGCATAAAATATGTCATTTAAAATCGAATCACATAATATTTGGTTTTTGCTTTTATAATTGCAATTATTACCATTTTTAAGATAAATTATAATTTGAATTTTTTCCTAACTTTAACCAAACACCTATACTGTTTGAGTTTCATAAACATTTTAAACCGAATACGCACAATTTCATTAATTTAATTAAATTTTTAAAGCAATTTATGCCACTAGTTATATAAACAGTAGTTATTGCTACTTATTGAATTTCTGCTTATTATTGTTATTATTGAAATTAATATATTTATTTATTAAATGACACATAATTTATTTATAAATGCGAAACTAAAATAGAGTTAATTAATAAATTCAATAGATGTTGCAATATTAATAAACAGTCACTATAAACAACTAATTCTTTTAGTTCCTGAATAAATATCTGAATCAACAAAACTTAAATAATATATAGTTTTAGTTTTAGATCCTAGAATTGCAACAAAAATAAATAAAATATATATTGAGAGAAAGAGACTTTGGTATTATTAATATATTTACAAAATGTTTTGAGTGTAATATATTTTTGTAATATGTTTTAATATATTTTGTTCATTGATAACTTTACAATTTTTAAAAATTTCCATATTGATAGACATATATTCTCAAACTTCCGATGTCAAATTCCATAGCGTAATTAACATTGAAATTAATGTCCCAATTCGAATCATAATTAGGCGAAGATGACGTAACAATTACAAGCCATTTGCCGCCAATTGTTGAGTTTAATAGTGCTCTTATATTCTGTTGTATCGTTCTATATGTGGTGTATTGAGCATTGATTGCTTGCTTCGCGATATCTTTAATGGTGGCAGCGATTGTACCGTTAACTGTTGAGTGAATATAACTCTCCTTAATTTGACCAATTTTAGCGCTTTGAATTACTGAATAGTCGCTTGCCTTTATTATTCAAAAAAAACAGAAAAATTTTAATTTAGAATTATTAAAAAAAATTCGAAAAGATTAATATCTAAACATTAACAAAAACCTATATTATCGACCATTTAATTTTGAAGGATACAGTAAATTTAATAAGCAAACAATATTACCTCAGTTGGTTTATATAAAACAATTTCTATATCATTGAATTGAAGCCATATAAGACTATTTTGTGCGGCATTAAAGTTGGCCACAAAACCTATTGGTCCGATGATCGCAAACCATTCTGCGCCAAAAGATTTATCAAACTCTTTAGTTATGTTATCGCAGATAATGCTCGAATCCCATTGACTATCGAATCCGTTTTGAGCCAACGCGATAGCTCTGTCCCTCATATATGGATTCATTGAATTTTGAAGAATTACTGGACTATTATCGCAATTAGTTAGGCGCAAATAAGTTAGAAAAACTACGTAAAACGAAAGGTTAATAAACATTTCTGTTTGTCAAAACTCAAATTAAATTTATTTTCAAGCCGTTTATAATTCTTCGCGCTAAACGTGGATATTAATGATATTTCATATTTTAATTGAAAATTTCTTTTATGATCACGAGTATTATTTTGTTTATCATTTTCAACCTATTTTGCAATAGAACTTGTTTAAGTTTACATCCTTTACGATTATGAAATTATTAACACAATACAATAGCTTAGATAGCAGTTGTTATGAAAACCTGGGTAAAAATTATGAAAATGCTTTGCACTGTTTAAATTTAGAATCCAATTACCGTTCTGAGTCTTAATAAAATTCTTATTACTCTTAAGACTTCAAAATAAATTATTTGCTAAAATTTTTTGTTCTGTTTTTGATAATAGAATTGATTAAAATTTATGACCAAAAATAAATTCTGATAACTAAGATGTTGACAGCGCTGTCCATGATCATCTAATTTATGCTCCAATAATTTAAATTAATTATTAGCGTAAGAACATTTTCCTTACACCTGCTCTAACCAGAATATTTCAAAATCGTTTAGTTAATTAAAATCTCTAATTTGGAATTGTTAAAACTAAATGGTCGCTCTTAAAACTTTTATGTTAGACCAAAATTTATTTAATTTATTGTGCTTTAAATTAATGATAAGTTTCGAAAAAAATATCTGATAAAATTGAGATCATTGAGCAATAAAAAGAAAGTATTATTTACCGAACATCTAAGAAAAAAGCTTACGCTAACGCGAAAGAAACAAGAGAAATACATGCGTATAAATAATTCGAAATTAATAAATAATTGATTACTGTCGGGTAAAGTTAGGTTAAGTAAATACAAACACGAATGTGTCATAAATTAACGGAATATTAGCTGAGCTTATCATCGCTTATTACGCAACGACTCACTGAGGGGTTAATGTATCAAAAAAATCTATTGCTGTCTTATTAATGTCATTTCAAAGCGAATGTCATATGCATTCACGAAATTAAACCCATATTATTATTATTGTAGTGTGGGTGCTAATCAAATATTTCAATGATCCCGAGTGTGATTTAAATTCCGAATACATAAGAGGGTAATAGACTTGATAAACTTATGGCGTTGGATACTAATGCGGTATTAAATTTCGTTGAACTTCTTAGCATTTTGGCGCATCCACTGTTCTATTATTACATTCGCTATATTAAGCTTTCGAATAATGTTATAAGCCTATTATTAATTCGCATTTGAATATATGAGTTAATTATTTATCGTTTTATCAAAATTTTTATGACAAACGATTAAGCAATTAATTTGGTTTAGAAATATTAATTTTCCGATTATAATAAAATTTTGATCGCTATTAACCAATGATTCGAACGTATTCGCCGTTTCGTTTCGTTTCATATTCGCTTAGTTCAACGAACACTGGGGTTAGTATAATATTTCATATTAGATTTAATTCTGTTCGCAATCCTGCTTACTGTCACGGCTTAATGGTGTGTTTTTTGAAGTGTTTGTCAGTTACTATCGAATACGACATAACGGTTTTTCACTCGTAAAATATATCTTTTTACTTGTGAAACCTTATTTTTTTTAAAAAGTGAGACACTGTCTAGTAATTATTTTTAAATAACTTTATTTAGAATGTCATTTAAAAATTTTGCGTGGGGTTGCAATGGAATCATAAAAAGTGTTATTTATTTGTGTGAGTTAATACCAAACTGCAAATAAAATGTTTTATATCAAACATATTTTTGCTTTTAACGCAATTCTCGATTAGAAGTTGAGTTTTTCTATCTTTTATTTCTATGTTTTACACGTTGATTCTAATATAGAATCGTAGTTAAAAATTACTATTTAAACTGTTTCGGCAACACTTGTGAAGTTAAACCACATAAACCAACTTTTATAAAATGCTGAGGTAAACTTTTATTTAAAATAAATTCATGTAAAGTTTGCAAGTATTATATCATTTTATATTGTAAAACATAAACTGCACTTCATTTAGCATTAATTCGATTCCGATAATATCCTTCAATAAAAATCCAACCCAATAATCGCTGGATGTGCCCACTGTTATAACCCATTTTCCACCAAATTCATCTGTTAGCCTAGTCTTTAGATAAGAAATTATTTGAAAATAATCGTTGCACGATTTTACGGCATCTTTTGTCATATTAATGATTTTCGTTTCCACTTCTTTTGTGACTCCTGTGTTGTAGTAGACGTCGGGCTGTGATGACAGCGCTCGAGATATTACACTACTGGAACCCATCTAATTGGCATGCAAATGTAATTTTAATTTTAGATAATTTTATTAAATATGATGTTTTATAAATAAATTTAAATTTAGATTAGAAACTCACGCAATAACTAACTAATCGAACGTTTAGAAAATAATACATAACTATTGTATTTGGTGTAAATAATGAAATAAATTCAATTTACACTCAAAATAAACTTTATCGTATTAGCTGCAAAATATATTGGATGATGTGTGACATACAAACAGAATTGTTGTAATAGAAATAGGTATAGATGTACAGATCCAGGTCCTTGAGAGTTCTAACGAAAACCCTGACATGAACCTGGGACTCTAAATCCATTTTGGGACCTGAACCTTAAGTTTTTTAAGGACCCGGACTAGTTCCAGGTCTTTGAGGCTGAAACATATACAGTATTCTGTTTATTTAAAAAATTATTTTTGATTGATTGTTAAAAAATGAATGACAACAACTTTTAATTTTTGTCGTTTACGTAATCGCTTAGAGCTCTCACTTCCTTCTGTTAGATATGATTTTCAATCCTTTCGCGCCTAAGGCACAAACTTAAATGCTATTAACTTCCAATCGGTATCAAATTAATTGCAAAGTTTAGAATTTTATTAATTTAATATATACGTATGTAAAAAACAAAAGTATGTTAGTTATTTTTAAAAAATAATAATATGATACATACTATATATCATCGAAACGAAAGAAACTTAACTTTAAGAATCTTTTATAAACAAAATAAATTTCCTTAATCAAAATTTTTGGTTATTAAGTATTTTTAGGCATGCAATGTAACATAGTTTAATTAATACTACTAACTACTAACTTCTAATCCATTATGGATTAAAACGTTAGCCCAATAAATTTTGTGAAACGTTAAACTTACAAAGCCAAACTGTTATCAAACTTTTAAGACATAATCTTATATTAGTAATCGGAATCCACGCATTTACTACTACTGTGTACTAATGTTTAGCATTTTGATCAGATAATTGATTCTAAAAATTGTGCCGCATTGCGAAACATATGATATTTGAGAGTTTCTCATCCATTATGCACAAACATTGATTTTGAGAATAAAGAACTTAGCCTAATAAATTGTTTCGTCATTTCACTGATTAAGCAACCAATAATACGTGAAGATTAATGATAAAAATAGACTAAATTAGCGATAATATGAATATTTCGTTGGTATCATTAATTTCACAATGATTAATCTAATAGCAGAGTGAAGACAAATATTTTCTGCACAAAATTATATTAATTAAAAAATATTTATTTTATTTATTAATTAAAATGTTAAACGTTGTTTAGTATATATTGAACAGTTTTCTTTAGATTTCGCAATAAAATTTATCATTTGACATAATCTGGATATTTTTTCAGTATGTTTTCGAATATATATTTCTTACTCATTATAAGATTAAATAAATTTTAAGCTGTTGGCCTGATTAAAAATAAAGAAACAAATTTTAAAATTTTAATCGTGCTTCATCTATCAGATGCTTGCTTATATTTTTAATAGAGTATTGATTTTATTGTCTTATAAAAACAGGTTTTATTGATTCGTTCTTTAAAACAAAAACTATTGATTGCACGGGAAAAAATCGAAGAATTATAACAAATGTGATCTCAAGTGCAATAGAGAATCAATCTTTCATGTTCGGTCAATTGATCTTATCATAAAAAAACCATATCGGTCTCAGAAAAGATTATTTATAAACAATATCGGTGATCATTATATCCGTTTACTTAAAATTGTTTCTAATAAATTTTTAACCGTCAACTCAGCTTGAGTTTGAAAGGTTGAACTATAGAATATTAATGCGCACTTTCTCAACGATTTTTCAATAAAAACGGTTAAAAACAGATTTATTCCCTAATAGACATTCTATTATTACGTACCATTTTGTCTGGAAGCGCTGTCTGGAAAAGAATAATAGACGTGTCGCCTATATTCAACGAAATAAATGCGCCGGAAATATACCGAATACTCGCGTCTATTGCGTTCGTGCCAACGAAACAATGCCAATATGGGCCATACTTCTTATCGAAATTTGCCGAAATGTTCGACGCAATTATTCCGAAACTGTTTCCCCACTTAATGTCGGCCAAAATCATTTCTATAGCGTACCGTTTCATGTCGTCGTTCATTTCGCTTTTAACTATTGTTACGTTATTAGCGCTCAGTTTTCTTGATTGTTGAATAATTTCGGTTTGGGTGAGATGTCTTGATTTATATATTAGCACGTCTACCCTACTATTGAAATTAAATAGAAGCTTTGTATTTGGCCCCGCGTCCATATTCGTGGGTATAACCAGACTTTGGCCAATTATGCAAAACCATTGAGGTCCGTAGTTTTCGTTCATTTCAAGCACCAGTTTTGTAGCTATCGTTGTCCAGTTGTCTTTTGCATTGAAATCATCTATAAATATGCCCAGTAAGTGATGCCGGATGTTATCCGGCACATCATTTATGATGTATTTTATTTCTTGAGATAGGATTAAATTGAAATTTATTGAAAAAATTATTAGAATTAATAAATTCATCGTTTTAATTAAGAGATAAGTTTACAATTAAATAATATCCCTATCCCTTATAGAAACTTGTTTTGAATAAATTAATAAACGTTAACTATCAAATTACTTTCTTGAATAGAAAAGTTCACATCCTATTTGTAATGTGATTATTTTGATTGACTATAATATAGTTATATAGTCTATATGACAGATGTTTGCTCCTATGGTAAGGTTTTGGATTGGGTAAATTCTATGACAGTAATTTCCCAGCTAAAGATTTATATGTCTATTGCTGACCATCATTAAATATTTAAAAGTGGGCAAAAATTCTGTTTTGAGTCAGTTGTTTATTAAATCATAAATTTGTCCAGTTTTAAAATAGAGATTTTTATGTAACATTTGAAAATGATTTATTTTAATTTTTAACCGTATTCAAATATTATTATATTAAATACTATGTTGAAGTACCATAATATCACGATTATATGCCGCATGGCATGTATATGCCGTATCAAATCGTTGTTTAACCTATCAATAAGCAATATTAAAAATTTAGGAAAAGCAAAAGCAACATATAATTTTAACTCAATTGGAAGCAAAAATAAGCATAAGTCAAAATACAATATTTTGTAAGCAAAAGCAAATATGTTTAAAGTCTGATAAGTTAAACAACACTACTTTAAGCTTATTTCAGGAAAACAGAACTTAAGCAGTCTAGGTGAGTCTAGTCGTTTAAGTACCAGCAGTAAATCTAAAATAGAATTAAACTTTTATATTCTTGAATATATTTTCAATGTACACATGACTTCCGAATTAATGAAATCATCAGAGAGCAAGCAAATGGAATGAAAAATAAAGAAAATATAAACTTTGATATAACCTATTCTAAAGTACTTTAGAATAAATATTTGAAAATTTAACATAGTTTATTTTTCAAGATAATTTTTTCTTGTTAGTATCGATTTGTGTTCTACTTATTCAGTCGTCTTTAAAAAAAAGCTCTCTGACTTGGACACTACTCGTACTTAAATTATATGGGAATACAAAACTAAAGTTAAATGCTGTACACTGGCATATAAAAAACTAAGCCAAAGATAAAAGCTAATTCCAAATAAATTACAGTTATAGATATAAACATTAGTGAGCTTTTAGCTATATTTATAAAAAAAATATCTAATGCTGTAATCGGATTGAATGGATTGCAAAAACAACAAGGCATTACACACTTTCGGGTCACTAACTTTTTTTGCTCAAAAGATTACCTTACGTCCAATGTGTTCGATCTTCAGATCTGTGGCTCACATATTCCGAATGCGATGGATATGCAACTCGATTTTACTCAATAGGTTTTACAGTATATCATTGGTGAAAGGAATTTTTTTTTGTTAAAAAAATATTTATTTTATGACGGAGTTTATCAATTATGAATTTATGATTATGAGTAAAAAGTATTAAAGAAATTTATGTACACATTTATTTTTTCAAAAAACTCTATACAGGATATTGTATAATAGATGTTTATTATATAAATAAAGTGAATTTTATTACTAAAAGTTTTTTAAACTTTGGAAAAAAATCACAAAAGTTTTATCTGAATATTTTAAAATTGTTATTTTAAATCAGTTTCAAGTATAAATAAAGTTAGGCACGTAAATAACAGTTCTATGAATTCACCGTATTTTCAATACTAGTAGACTGAGTTGAGTTAAAATTTAATTTTAAATGTATTTCATTAAATACTTTTGTTGCAAATATTTGATTATGCAAATATGAGATCGCAATACTGGCTACTCCTTAAATCTATAGCTGTTTATCTTTCGTATTCTAACTCGTAAATACCAATTTAGTAGAGAATATTATCTTTCGGCTAAAATGGTTTGCGTCGAAAAATATTTGCACTCGCTTTCTCTCTACTTTGTTTTTCGGTAAATAAAACTTCAAGTGAAACGTAATAACATGTAATTGTCAGTGAATTGATTGCTGCCTTATTTCCTAACTATCGCCCCATAAACAAATCATTTACGGAATTTTTTCGGTTTTTTCTTCCATTTAAAGCGCCATTTGAAAGCTAATGCCAATAAATAACATATTATTTAAAATCTATTTAGTATTCGCGCTATTAATTAAAGATACCCAAAAAACTATAATTCATGAACTTTTAAAATGGGGATTAAATTACCGAAAAATATTAATGAAAATTAGTCGAAAAACTTCTATTATTGGTGGACTATTTAATAAGATTAGTTGCTATGGTGGGAAAGTCGCCAAATGCTAGTAAACTAACGATTTCGCTTTAACACACTTCCAGTTAAAATAGTTATTAGTTGAAAGGCTAAAACACTTAAGGATAAATGCTTTATTCGGTTTTAAGTCTAGAAGTACTACGCAAATGTACTGATGGTTGAAAGTCATGACCTTAATCATCACTCGTAACCAGTAAATACGATTCTTATGAACTGATTTGTTTTGCGCGACATATTGGAAAATAGTTTATATGAGAGTACTTTTCAAGTTTATTCGCTCCATTATAAATACGATTCCATACGGAAACGTTTCTTTCTATGTTTGCCTCTATTACTAAACTTTGATTTATTGCTAAAATTTACTTTAACATTAAAAAATGGTAATATGTTTGAGTTGTCCGTTTGCTTTCGGCTTTTTTATTTGTTATAAAGTTTCCAAATCATGTTTGAATTTAGTTTCTATTTGTTGAAATTGATTTATGTTTGGTGAGTTAATTTTGTTAAAACAAACATATGACTTTTAACGTATTGATATAAAACTGTCAAACATCTAATTACATCTTTCATACGCTTCATAGAATACTACACGTGTGTCGCACTATTTGAACCTTAATATGCATAGATTACCTAAAATTAGCATTTAATTAATATTGGAAATTGAGAGTTCAGTCACGAAAATTTAAGTGGCTATATATTCCACCAAAAAAAATTGTATTACAAATAGAATATTATTACACGCTATTACCATGAAACTTATTCATTTTTTTCAAAAATAAAATATCAAAATGATCTTTTAGAAATTTTTTTTAAATATTTCTCTCTCAAATTCTGAGTAAAAAGCAATTTACGAGAAACAATTTTTTTTGGCGAATCGCTTTGGGGATTTCGTTGCTCATTTCGTCATTCATTTCGATTTTTTACCGATTAAACCTATTTCCGTAGCCATAGAAGACTTACTATTTTCTCGGCAGAAAATGCTATCTTAATTTAATTAAAACCGAGAAAAGCGGAATAATAATGATGTTTGATTTTTGTCTGGCGTTATTCGCGCTTTCAAGTGCATCTGGGGATTCCTGATTCGTACTATCTATTATTTTTGGCTCACAATTATTGCATTAATATTTATTAAGGGCGTTACGTATAATACCCGCATAATAATATGTTTAATAGAAATATAAAAATAAAGAAAAGCTATTTTCATGAACAATAATTACATTATAAGATCAAAAACAGTTTTGACTATCATGTCTATATTGTTTCAATTACTTTTATGTTGTTTTTAACTGTTACGGATGTATATTCAAAGATATAATTTTATCCGGCATTGAGCTTTAAATTTATATGTCACCCGTCATAAGCAACTGTTATTTTCTCATGTTGTATTGCGAATGATACCATTTTCTTAATAGAATAACATTAAGTTTATTCGAAGATAAAGTAACATATAATTTTCTTTATTACTTAAAAAATGTTGGAAAAAATCATAAATTTAAACTAAAATATATTATACTGAATATATAATTAGTATCCAGAGATTAGAACAATGTTTTTATTACCGGAGAAAACAAAAGCAAAACAATAATTTTAATACTAACTTTTATGTTGACTTAGAGTAGGAGAAGTAACGGTTTTGTTTATACAATTGATTAGAATTTTATCAAACTTAATTTCGCAAACAAAACTGTTTCTCGTAATTAAATTTTAGCACAAATCTGAATTCTCTACGTTTAAGGCTTTTTATGGGAGCGCAATGCGGATATAAGCTTTTTTTGTTATAAGTTTAAGTAAAAAAAAAGTTGAAGAAAATTATTGTAAATGTTACAGACTCCGATGCACATTCTTCTCGTAGTATTGTGCGACCACTGCATTACACGCGAAAAGATAACTCTGGCAAAGAGTTTATTCTATTATTCTTTTGTTGATATACTTCTGGATAGCATTCATTCATTCAATTAGTAAATGCAACAAAACATGTTTTACTTTGAAACGCTTTCAATCCAAAAATTGCAGTGACGGACATATAATAGATTTTCTTCTATAAGCTTATTTTTTGTTTTCTGCTAATACCAGAACAGTTAAACTAACCATTACAAATACGAAAAAGTTTTGTTAACGAGTTTTAACTTTTATTTATCCCTCAATATTTTAACTGTAATAATATTCTCAATTGATGGTAATTAATAAATAAATTATGTTTATTTGAATTATAGCGAATAATAAGACAAATACTTTAATAGTTTGTGGTTTGGGATCTCACTATAGTGCCGATAATCACTGGTACAAAAAATTACGCAATGATTCCATTGATGTGTCAAACAATTCTGTTTTAAAAGCTTAGCTTAAAAATGATTTGAAAAATTCAGTAAAAAAGCAAAAATTTAACCATTATTCGGATCAATTATTATTGAATCCAAAATATTTACGAATGCCGCCTAAAAAAACTTCTGAAACGCATACACAAATTGACTAAACTTATTTTTATCCTTGTATTTACTTTTTTCCAACGAAAAATAAATCAGTTTCGCTTTTTTATACTTTTCTTTCAAGCATATGATTGAAAAAGCGTTTTCAAGAATTTCATACGAATCTTTTCTAATCAATTTTCTTCTCCAAATATAGATCATAATAGATTGAGTTAATCTAATTTTTTTCTGCAAACAAAACAATAATAGAAAAGAAGATCCAGACAAAAATTAATGATAGACCTATTGATATTAGTTTTTTCGGTTATTTCTAAGTTCTATTCATAGTATAACATCTTGATTTTCTAAAATAGCAATTTTGATTGATAAATTATTACAAAAAATGTTTTAAGCAAAAGGACCCTAATTTGTGGATGAGTATGTCTCTCTATCCGTCTTTGTCGTCTATAAATCCGCTTTGGGGTTTACTTTAAACTTAACCCTTAAGCTATAGGTATACTGAAGAAGATAGATCTATCTCAAACCGAGACAAGAAAGTTAGCTTTTTATGAATATATATAGTCTATGTTTTCAATTTTTTGAATAATTTAAATCTAAGCAAAATTAAAAAAATTTAATTTCATTGATGTTTTTTATTTTTTGGAATTTTAATATTATGATAGCTTTCCCGCTGAAAATCATAATATAATGTCTTCGTAGTTTATAAATTTTAATATAAATGAAGAAACTATTCATGCACTAAATTATCCGCATATGCAAACTGTGCTTATTTACTCAATACATTTATTTGCAAATTATGGCCAAGAATACTAATAATGTGAAGAAGCAGTTACTTTTGTCACGTTGTTCAATATTTACAGCTTTCATTTTCCATCAGTCGTCGCCTAACAATATATTAAGAGTATTTTTTCAGAGAGAGAGAGAGAGAGAGAGAGAGAGAGACTTATGATATAAAAATCAATGCTAGAACACTGAGTGTGTTCGTATTATTTGACTGAATTAAATAACTTTAATATAACTTTTACAGATTATTAAATTATTTTTCCATACAAGTGTTTACGCATTTACTTATATGAGAAACTTGAAAATGAAAAAAAACGTCTTTTGGTCTTTCACTGTGCGCACGTTACGTGAATAATTTTTTTAATTTAAATAAAATTAAGATCTGGATTATATTTAGTTCTCTTTATTGAACTTGAAACTAAAACATAATTCTCACTCTTAGATTGTCATTGGTCTATAACCTAATGAAATGTTTAAATCTGGAATAAGTATTCTTGTGACATAGTCTCACGGAATTCTTAACTTTTTATGCGTACCCATACGTTTACTAGTAATTTTAGAAATCAGGAACACTATCAATTAACAGATTAATTAATTTTTCTCCATATAAAGGCATATATCAATAACAAAAAAAACTAATTATTCGTTTCATTAATTGTTTCATTAAAAATATCGTGGGTTGTTATTTAATTGTTTACGCGTAACTAACAACAACAAATTTTTGGTTTAGCTCAATAACATTCATTTTATAGAAATATATTTCGTAAAAATCAAATTAATACTAGCTCCTTATTTATCCAAACTTTATTAAATTATCGATGCCATCGCGCGAAAAATTTATTATTATTATTGGGAAAATTTAGATAATGAACATAGAAGTTAAATATCAGTGCGACAAAAATATTCTTATTAAATTTGTGTCGCGCTGTTGGCGTATAATTTAATCAATATTTTAAGACAGATGTAGATATATCGAGATAAATACAGATAGTCTATGCATAAAATACAAACTCTACAAAAAAATCTGTTTAAAATTTCTATTTTTAAAACTCAGTACGATTTTTCCTAAAAACAAAAAACTAATGTATTTTTAGAATGTAGTTTTATTTTTTAAAAATAAATGTTCGCAAATATAAAACAGATTCAATCAGTTTTATACTATTCACACGTGATATTAAATCATATATACGTACGGTATTATGGAAAACAATTTTCATAAGTGATTTCTAACTATGTTTGAATAGAAAAACAAAACAGAGCGTTATCCTATTTAACTAAAACACTGGAAAATATTTACAACTATACATTTTGACATGTATTATATAATTATTTCCGAAACATTAACAAGAATTTATTTCAACAAATAAAAGCATTTAAAGCTCTGCATTTTTTACATACTCCAATTAAACTCTTAAATCTTTTTTAAATTCCTTTTTGTTTTACTTTACTGCAAATGGTATGCGTAATTGTGACAATTTTTTTTCATTCTGCTGCGAATTAATTAGTTAAGTCAATAGAGTTAAGACAAATAATTCTTTTCTTATGACTACGAAACGCCATTCGTTTAAGTAATTAGCATCGTCTTCGTAAAACACTTTATTTATCTTTTCAGTCATAGGATTCATTATCCGCTCATTAAGTGATTCTGGAAAAATAATATCTCTTTTACGAAAACTACTACTTTCCACATTCGGAGATATTAATCACTAATGAGACGGTTTTTTGCGATATCGATAGTAGAAAATTTGTGTTTTGAATTCAATGCCGAAATCATGTCGAATCATTTAATGATAAGCTTCTATTTAGACTAAAAGTATGTAATCTTAAATGTACTTAACCTTGACATCTAAAGACTGTTTTAATTATTTCATAATACTCGTTATATCCCACCTTTAGTTTAGCATATAATATATTAGTTGCTCTAATATATCTTACGTATAATACTCTTATGTCTAATATTTCTATGCACACGCTCTGGAAAGAATAAATCGCTAGAATCACATCTGACAATCGATTTTATCATTGAATAACTCAATTTAAATTTCTTTGAAGTGCATAACATTAAAATATTTGTAAACCGGAACGATTTTGGTTGTTTTGTTAACTTTGCGGTAACAAAGAAAAACAAGAACGATACATTCATAGAGAGCTCAATTTTTGCAACATATAATTGATTATTGTGTTAGAATGACTGCGGACACACAGACAGACAGACAGACAGACAGACGGACAGTGTCAAAAGCATAAGCTCTACTTTTTTTTATAAAAGTGAGCTAAAAATACGAAATATCAAAATTATGCGAAAAAGATTTCAATTTAGTTTTAATGATGTTTCTTTAAATATTGATTTTAAGATTATTTGTATATCCATTTTTGAATTTTCTTCCTTAATACCATGACATTCTTTTAACATTAAAGAACAGGAATTGATGACATATGCGAACTCATATTTAAATTTAAAATAAACATGTCTTTAACAGAAATTCATTTTATATTCTTCTAAGGTACGAATTATTCGTGTGAGGATTTAGAAGCAAAAAGTTTGTGTTCAGATAGTCTAGATATAGCTTGCTTAGAGCTCAAAATAAGATATATGATCGATTTGTAATAAATGTATTGTTAAATGAGCTAAATAGAACTCAATCATTATTCTAGATATATGTGTTCCAAGTATAATTTTCTTTGCAAAAAACAATTGGATAAAACATTAGGTGTTTAAATTTATCGCTCAATTCAGAAGCATAATTATAATATCGTTAAAATTCTCTTTTAATATTTTTGCAGTTTCATGGCCAATAAGACAAGATACACATAGCAATAGTCACAATTCGATTAAGTTACAATTTAATGGTATTAGAAAACAACCAATCCATCCAAAAGAATCATTATTACTAATGTAAGTGACAGTACAGATTTCGAAAATAATAACTGATTTATAGAACACCGGTATTCGGGTATTCGTGAAAAAACAATACAATTTCTCTTACAATATTTATATTGTTTCACCATCTAAGCCTTGCTCTTGGCAATGGCCAAAAATTGGAATAATTGAAAAATAATAATTGTTCTATGCTTGTCTAAAGAACTGTGATGATTCAATATAAATAAGGCCATATCTCGCAGCACATAATTCTGGATACCACACCAATGATATCATAAAGTTTATCATTGAGTTAGCGATGCGCTGGCACTGTGACTAAGACCTCAATAACAAAAGAAAAATCAAATTAACTTATCTATTGTTATTGCTAGCTATCAGGTCTCAGTAACGTTTAACGTTTACACAGTGACTAATAAAATAAATCCCGCTGTTGTTTGTTGAGAATGAACTACACAGAAAAAATGCGCTTTTTTTGCTAAATATAACTGTGCGGTGCTATGATTTGTCAACAGTGGCAATGATGCTACTTTCCAGCGCTTTTCTAATTGCCAATAAATAGATTATTTAGTATAAAAGTAAGCTATATTTTTTCTCTTTCGACTTTATAAATCGCCTCTAAATTGCTATTCAATTAAAAACACTGCAATGAAAATTTTGCTCACGTTTGACAGTTGAATGTGTATCCTAATTGATATCTGATTAGATGCGAGATTTATGTTCGAGATGAAGGGCTAGAACATGTTTTAGATGTTGGAATTTAATCTAAAACAAGAACGACACTTTCATAGAGAGCTCACTTTTCCATAGGATTATGCATGTGTACAAATGTATAAGTTTCTTTTCTAAGTTAGCAAAATTCCAAATCTTTTTATTAATATAAGAAATAGGTTGTAAATACCTTTATAAATATAGTCTGCGAACATCTGGATGGACGGACATTGTTAAATCCATAAACTCGCCTTTTTTGAAAAAAAGTGAGCTCAAAATCAATAAATAATTAGAAAACTCGTTTGTTTACTTATTGTGTAGTCTCAAAAAACAATAATTTTAATCAAAAAGATTTTACTATCCACACATCCATTGGTCGCCCGATTTCCTTATCTTTCACGTGTATTCTTTTTTCTGCTATTCAACGATGCATTGATCGCGTAATTCTTAAACATTGATCGCGAATACCCACTGACACACATGCATAGATGCATATACAGATTGCGAACGCTATTTTAGATCGTATAATACGGACGTAGGCGTACGACGAGTGCAACTGAACAGATAATTGACATGTTCGCTCATTTTTACGCGTGATTGAAATTAAAAATTTAGCGACACTCGTATCGTTTTCTTTTTTCTATTCTGCATATAGCGTAACAAATAAGTTCCCTGTCTTTCCAGCAGATAATCACATGTTCTTTGGCTGTGCAGGTAAGCTCGACAGCGATATACTAGTATTACATTTTTGGAACATGATTAATGCGTATATAATGGGTGAAAAATTATTATTTTGTTAAAAGTTATTTATATTTTCGATTATTAATTTTGACACAATAAAATTGATTAACGAAAATTACTAGTTATAAGTAATTATATTGAGCTTAAAATTTTTTAAAACTCACTTTCACAAGTAGTCGAGCCAAGTTATTTTCCAGGTCTGTCTGTGTCTGTCTGTGTCTGTCTGTCTGTCTGTCTGTCTGTCTGTCTGTCTGTTTTGTCTGTCTGTTTATCTGTTTGTAGTCTGTTTGTCTGTCGACCTGTGCGTGTGCTAAAAATTAATTGATTTTAATTTCAATGAAACATATATCACAGGTCTTATTTAACTTTCGAACTTTATTCATATAAGCCAAAGATTTAATAATTTGTGAGCTATATATGAAGATGTCGTTCTTGTGATAATATAATTATATATCTTATAAATTTAGATAATTCATATTTTTATGCTAAAATTTTACTTATTTAAAATCATTAAGAATATGAATATTAATATTTATTAATTCAGAATTGATTCCTGATTTGTATCATGAGAACTAACTTCAAATTATTCGCTCAACTTTATCATAACGGATTGCTTAATTGTAATTTTTTCCGTAAATCAAGAAAAATCAATCTTAGTTGTAAATATCACTCATTAAGCCGTAAATATCACTCGAAAATTGTCTGCCAATCGTTTCAGTTATTTTGAGATATAGTTAAAAATAAAATCTCAGTTCATATATTTTTAGCGTTGTTTATATAAAATTAAAGTGTTTTGTCACACATCGCGCTCCTTATGTTATGACAGCTTGTCTTATTGGTTCTTAAAAATATTTTTTTAGCCACTTTAGAGCTGTGTACCTTAATTTCATAAAACTTTAAAACTCAAGGATTACCGATTTATTTATATCATTATAAAATAAACAAATTTCTTTAAAGTTAATCGATTATACATATTAAAAAATATTATGGTATTAAATAGCTTATATAAAGGCTTGATTATCCAAACATGATTATAATTTTCATGCTGAATCAACAATTTTCAACCCTTTTTCGTCCAATATCGCGCGCATTTATAAGCTGGGAGTGTGAGTCCGGTTGTGAGTAAACAAGTGTGCGCTGTAAGGAAGGTGTTTTTCCGTGTGTTTTCGTAAACTTTTTAACTTTAGAGATTTGTTTTTTATTGAAGCAAAAACTTTTTGCAACAAACACAAAACAATATAATGAAAATAAAAGCTTAATTTAATTTAAGTCAGTAAAAGGCTCTCTATTTTGTTTTACTGGCTCTAACTAAACGCAATAATAAATTTCTATTTCTGTTATTTTCTGGACATAAGTTAATTATGATCGGAATCGCTCTAAAAAGCAGTTATAGCGGATAATGCGATGAACTTTTATTTTAATTCCCAACAGAAAGTTGAGCCCAAAGCGCACAACAAAGCACACACCACATCACCGCACGAGAGAGAGAGAGAGAGAGAGAGAGAGAGACGAAAATAAACTCTATTAAAGAAATAATCACTAGTAATGAATAGGAGGAAAGAATAAAGAAACGGTTATCTCTATATAAAGTATATCTCTTTGTGTGGTGTTTCAAACTATTAGTTAATTTGTGCGCTAATGTGTTATCATTATTTTATTAGCCACGCTATAAACCATTACAAATTTAATTTTGGGTTAATTGTGATCAACAAGCGAAACATTTAACATCATTAATAAAGTAACTTATTTCCCACTATATTACTCTATTGTGAGCGATAAGAAAACGGAGAACAAAAAAACAAAAAGTCAAATAAATCTCTTTATTTACCGCATATTACTTATAAAACTTATCGAACTAAATTGAATACGCGCTCCGAGAAACTTTTATTTCGACGCATCGTCGTGTTTGCGTAACCGTCAGTGTAATAAAAATACGGTTATGATTGAAGATAACGCGCGGTGCGCATACTCTCGCTCATATATACTGTTTGAGCACGAAATTATTGGACAACAAATAACAATATAAGAGTAGTAGATGAACAGAAACAGAGCGAGAGATGAAGAAATTTTCGTTTCTATTGACTCTCAAGTGTTCCTCGAGTGCGTACGTGTGTGATAGTGTATGAATGTGTTGTGTTCTTTCACTATGTTTTAAGCATTAAAGAAAGCCACCGATATTTTAACTAGTTTTTTCAATTAGTCTATAAGTGTGTGACAACTACTTATTTCTCATGTCGTTGTGCCGAACAATGATTCTATAATCTGTTTTCTTTAACAAAAAAATTATAGCAGAGGTAAAGAATTCTTTTTTGAATTTCGTATTTTAGTGATTTTTAAACATGATATCTTGTTTTCTGTTAGAGTTTGGTTTTTTGAAACGTTTTTTTTTGTTTTACTGTTATAAATATATGAAATTAAATCTTTTCTCTATCTTTCAAACTATTTTTTGACACTTTTTTATTGAACATTTACGCTATTTTGAGCTCCGAAGCAAGAGTTAAATCAATATAATATAAAAAATAATTTATATAAAAAAACGCTACAGGAAAATAGTTTATATCTATTTTTCACATTCAATTCGTTTTTGATAAATCTTATTACGATTATTGTGACAAATTCTTTGAACAATGAAACAGCAAAATCATTCCTTTCAGCGATAGTTATACTGTGTTGCATATTTTAAAACTTTATAACTAAAAAGAACAGATAGAAATTGTCTAATATGAATAAATAGACATTTTTGAATTTCTTTCAAGTTCTATCTTACAAAACTTTTAGTATCGAAAGAAGTTCTCACTTTTTTCTTATTCTTCAATCATTTTTCGTGCACAATTTATGTTTCAAATATCGCCCCAAATCAATTCAAACTACCATAGGAAAATTATTTGGCAAAACATTTTTTAAAAATTAAAACTTTTCTCCAATCGTTACTAACTATAGTCATTAAAGCTATTAGAATTACTATTCAACAAACGTTGTTAGCAAAATGATTACAAATTCATTTAACGTACATATGAGCTTAATTTTCCGTTAGCTTGTTCTCTAATACACAAAACCCATTTCACTCTTACATTGAAAATCTAACTCTTGTAAATTTTTCCTAAATAACTTCATTCCAATTTATTATTTTAACATGTTTTTCACGCATTAAATAAACTGAAAGAGGAGTAAAAATAAAAATAAAAAGCAGAACTCTATTGAGTTTTTTTAATGGAAATAAATAAAATAGTATATATTTTTTTGCTAAATACTTCAGTCAAATCGGGGCTTAAGTTTGAATAGTAATTACAGAGAATGTTTTTTCTTGTTCAATAACTAAAACTCTTGAATCCCACATACATTTGCACAGTGATTTGATTTCTGTTTCATTAGGTTTTCAATAATCATTATATTATTTAAAAAATCTGTTTTAACTTATAGGAAAAACTACAAATTTTTTGCATTTCTAATTGCGTGTTTGCTGTGAGTTTGCAAACTGGTAACATAATGCTCTCATGTTGTTTGTTTGCGAATAATTATCGAAATTAGTATAGAAATGGAAACAGAAACGGGAAGATTTATTTTCGCTTTCTTTAATCAGTTGTAATATATATATATATATATATATAATATCTTTTTGCATCATTATTTCGAATTTTATTTACTAAGAAACATTTTTGTGAAAGAATTTGATTTTTTGTTTCATTTGAGTGCCACTTTTTTCAACTTTTCTAATTGGCAAATGTTTGATATCCATCTATTTATTTAATTAAAAAATTTTCACCACAATATTAGATAGAAATATACACTATCAAAAAATAATTTACACTAAATTCGTTCGGATAGTCCACCCCAGAGCATAGTCCGCATTTTAACAAAATTATAAAACTATAGAAATATTAATAGATAGTCCGCAACCTTCGTATAGTCTGCATAAACAATGTTAAATATTATATAAATTTTTGTTGTGCGCATTTTTTTACTTTATGTATTTTTATGGCATATTGAAAAATTGCCATTATATAATCGAGATGTGTGTTTATCTGGATGTGTGTCTTTCTGGATGTGTGTCTGTCTGGATGTATGTCCAATGTTAAAAAGTTTAAACGCGATAGTGTACCTAAATTTCTTATTCAATAGGCCATGATTTGTGTTCCACTCTTGTTTAATTTATTTGAGGATAAAAATGTGTCTTTAATGGAAGAACTTTCTGGAAAACTTTTCGACAACTTAGCAACGATTAAAACTATCTGCTAAAGAATTTGATATTTTCATATAGACAAGTGTTTCATTTTTCCACCCCGTTATAGTCCGCACTTTTTATTTTCAAAAAATAGTTTCATTTTTCTGAGATTGTCCGCGGACTATCCGCACGAATTTAGGGTAATTAGAAGTTCTGTGAAATCGAAATGTAATATATCTTAATTATTTATTTCTATGGCAACATCATCTTATATCATATTCCTTTCGAACAATTTTATTATTGTCAACTCTACTGCACATCTATCGAACTCTTGAATTCGAAATTGTCTATAAGATAAAATATTATTCAATGAATTTTTTCACTTCAAATAATTTTTCATTTACTGTACTATTTTTATAAATTTTAAATTAAACATTTTTGTGTGCACAGTCACACTCAAAATATTGACATAATACTAAAACTCGATGAAAATATTTTTTTATCATTTTCGCAATTTCTCTCCTCTTTTATTCAGTGAGATATTTTTTTAATATTTTCAATTTACACTTCTGAATTTTAATATCTATAGATAATTAAGCTGTGCTTAAACGTTAAATATGGGAAACATCGACTAATCTACAAATATATTATTATTATTTTAGAAAAAGTGTTATTAATAATGTTCTCATTAGTCGAAACGATAAACTAATAACTAATGTCGCGTTTGAACCGAAATAATGTAGTTTAAGCTGAAAATATCCAAAATGAAAAATTATATTTAATACGAATGATCTAATATAATTAGTTTTGCCTTCTCGGAAGGAAAAACGAAATAAAACAAGATCGATACGGTCATAATATCTGACTTTGTAAAATTAGTTTCAGTCAGTATATGGTGGCTCGCTTCCATTAGTTTATATGATTTTTATTAAAATTAAGTTTCTGCTTTTAATTTCGGATGATTCAGACAATCATTTTTTGGCTATTTTTACTCGATTTTGATCGTTATAGTCCTAATTATTACTATAAAAACAGAATCTCCCATTCAGTCTTTTGGCTGATTTTACTCGATTTTTGCCATATTCGTCCATAAGGTTCTACAGCTGTATAAAAACGGAATCTCACGCCCAAAATTTTGGCTGTTTTTTGCCTATTTTTCATCATTTTTACCAGATTTTCAAGACTTATTGTCCGATTTTAACTGTTTTTACCGCATAAAATCCCTTTATTGATAAAAAAAAGGAATCTCGACCCAAATTTTGACTATTTTTGACATAATTTTTGACTAATTTTGACCCTATTAATGACCATATTGATCAGAATTTTGCCTATAATGACCCAATTCTATGTGACCCCTTTATTGCCAGTATTGCTTTTGGTCTTATTGACCCTATTTTTTGGCTTTTTAACTTAAAACCCTTTATTAACACAATAAATTGGTTTAAATTCCTTAATTAATATAAGATATCGGAAAAATCCCTAAATTAACATAAGAGTTCAGAAAGACAGATAGATGGACAGACGGACATAATCAAATCCATATATCTGTCAAAAAATCAGATAAAAAATACCAGACATTTCAGACTAACTTTTTTTGTTTATTTTGCGATAAAAAGTGGATAATTGCGATATGAGAAATCCGTATACAGTAGTCGCGAATGTCGCGTATTTGAAAAGTTTTTATTTTTCATGTCTACCTATTCTTCGAAAGACTTTTCATATATCATATATCGAGCAACTTATTTTTCCAATAAGTTCAGAACGAGTTCCAATCTTATAGGACTTTATAATGAAAAACTAGGCTCTAAATGAATATTTGTTATTTCCAAATTTATATTTTTTATTTGAATTTATTTGAGTTTAATCAATTTCTTCAAATTTTCTATCTCTGGAATTTTAAACTCGGTCTTATCAGTACGTAAATCAGGTGTCAACACTTTTATTTATTCTCAGGAAAGATTGAGTTGTATTAGTGTGTCTATTATTCTCTCATTCTCTCGTATCATTCGTTTGAATTTCATGAATTTCAAATGTCTATATAGTATATGTCTTGTCTTATTAACTATTTATTCACTTTAGATCTAATGAAAAAACGCATGAAATTTTTAACAAATATAAAAAGTATTTGTATTAAAAGCTACTTTATTAAGATTTCTGTCTGTCGTAACCCTAAAGGATAAGAAAGAGTTTCGGTTTAATCATCGCAAAAACTTTTTATTTGACTTAATTTTAGGTTTAGTTTATTCAATTCATTATAGCCGTCACTCTTTCGGAACATAATGAAGACAACAGTGATGTGAAATGTAAAAGCCGACAAACGAATTCTACTTTATATACCAGCAGATTTAATATAAAAGATTTTGTTTATCTTTTTTGCGCCAAACTTGATAACAAACTCATTTCTAATGCACACACATGTGTGCTGGAATTTTTTTTCGTCGCTTTAAATTAATACGAGTTTTTAACGATAGCCCGACATTTTATTTCTAATTTCTCTAATCGCGTAGTTTTAGCAAAAATGTTTAGTTTAGTTTTCCGATTCGAACGCTTTTTTTACAGTAAAAATGAAAACATAAAAATTGACTTTTAATTTGTCGCATTTAGCCGTGTTTGCTGACATTTAATCTGCATCGCAGTTTTAACGCTGTTCGCAAAATTAACTGATTACATATATATCGCTGATGTTAAAATGCATTTGCATTTTATTAGAATTGTAATGCTGAAATCATTTTGACGCCTATTTAATTGAGTTATACGCACGGCTACATAAAAGTTTTGCTACAACAAAGCTTACGCCGTTAGAAAATAGAAATTTCGAAATAATGAAAAGTTTCAAATTAATGTTTTGACTGTATTTCGGATACAAACACAATTGATTTGTTTTCCGCGCGCATAATTCCTCTCATAAGCGTTATAACGTTTTTTTTGCGCAAAATTGAATTCCGGTTCAAATAACAAACGAATTATAAAACAACGCAATTATTCGATTTAGTTAGGTTTGATTCCAAATTAATTACGAATTGTTTTGGCGAAAGTTAGCATTTACTATTTACATTTCGTGCTTACTATTATAACCAGTTATTCAATGAGTCGTCTAAAATATAGGGTATAACTTAATAATGGAAATGAGTTTCGCTAATAATATCGGAATTAAATATAAATAAGGCACACACACACACACACTATAGCAAAGCAATATAGATATTAACCTATAATGCCCTTATTAGTGAAATAAAAAATTTAGATATCATTATTGTTTGTTATTTATAGCTCATTTAACTCGCATTGTGTTCTACGCAGTTATGTTTGTCCAAAATTTTCATCATCGTAATATGAATAATTGATGCGCAGTCATAATACTCACAATACTTGCTTGTATTAAGTAAAACTAAATAGAATTGCTAACGAGCTTTTAGTTTTTCTCTCGTTATTTCTACTAATTTTAATGATTATTGAGCAATTAAACGGCATTAATAAAGCGTTAAGGATTACCATCTATTTCAATACAAAACTTAAAAACAACTCAAATTAGTAGGAAAAGTTTATATGTTGTCACTCATTCACTCACTCGTAAAAATCTAATCGCATGATAAGAAAATCGCGATTTAATATCAAAATAAGGACTTTTCAATTATAAAGTACCACAATTTGTAATATTACTTAACAGTAGTGCATCATTTTTTATTATTACAAGATTAGTTGTTTAATTATAAAAGCTATTTTACCGTAACTATGAAAATTACAAGAAATCTTGAAATGGAATTCCTAATGATATTTTTAACAAATATTTTTGGAGATTATAATTTTTTTATCGACAATTTTCTTTAATCGAAAAGTTCTGTATAATCTTTTTTCTTTTCCTGTTTCTCGATTGTTACCTCTTTTTATAGCAATCTAAAGAACTTAAAATTTTAGAGACTGTATCGAGAGGTATATCTATGGCTGAATATACGGAAACTGAATCCAAGTTAAGACACATTTCGATCGTAAAGAAAAAGTTTATGGTATGGAAAAAAATTCATTAAAAATAATATCTGGGATAAAAAGGATAAAAACGCATTTTTAGAACATAATCCGTGTTTAAAATATACGAAAATCAAAGTATAAATTAGTCCTATTTTTAAATGGTTGAGTTTCACATTGCATTTTACACTAATAATTGATTTTGTCTGTAGTATAGTTGGGTTACGTTCAAAATACTTGAAAATTATTTGCTTCAAAAATAGATTGACTGGTTATAAGAATTGTTTTCAATTTTTGTGGATTTAAAATTGTTTATTTATATTTAGTTGAAAAATAATATTTTTCAAATTCTCTTAAAATTTTGCTCAAAATAATTAGCGAGAATTTAAATTGATGTTAACTATTCTTGTTTTGTGAACACATATCTTAAATAAACGTTTTTAAAATTTCACACTAATTTTGTTTTGATTCAATTTCCTTGAAAAATATTTTTCTCCGCAAGCAATTGCAATAAATCTATTTAATTATTATAAAATACGCAGTATAAAAAAATTATTCGTGAAAAGCTAAAAAGTTCTTCTATTTATGAACTTCAGGGTTAAACAAAAATATTTACAAATAATTTCAAACAATATACTCCGCAGTAATTATCATTGCAAAGGAGTTGCTGATATTTAATAGATTTTATTTAGTCAGTCTGTGTGGAGCGAAACATTGTAATATTTATTTCTAACTCAAATAATGCTTTATTTATCAATGACTATGTATTAATCTATCTTATAAAATATTTGTTTGAATTGTGTCTGTCATCACCAAAATTCTGGAAACTTTGCCATCTGCATTCAATACATAGCAACAACTTTAGCTAAAAAACTGTTGAGTACGTTTTCATGAGATCGCATGGGATAGTATGCGATAGCGTTAAAATACGTACAAATAATAGGCAGAAACGAATTAAAACAAACAAATAAAATAAACAATCACAACTTAATTAAAAATGCAAAAATAGGTCAAAGTGTCCAATTGAGTGAGCGAAACGAACGGGATAAGAAAGCTAGTAACATCTATAAATTTATATCAAATTAAAAAATTTTTAATGTTGATATTAGATCAAGCTTATCATAAATTTAAAATCTTATGTCGTAATATTTCAAAAAACAAATTAAGTTATTCTTTTGGATATCTTTTCTCAAATAATTTATAATTAAGGTGATAAAACAATTAATTATGTCATTACTTTTTGAAAATAGAGAATTAAGTTTTTAGATTTATATATTTTTTGTTCGGCTGCAATTTTTATTAAGTTTATCACTTGACAAACACATTATTTTATTTTATTTTGTAGTCACAATAGTATCTTTTTGTATGGCCTTTGGTAATATTTCCAGTTATTATTGAAATGGCAACAGAATAGATTACTGGAAACTTGAGAGTGTAACTTTGAGATTATGTATCATAGATTTGAGCATTTAATAACTTAACATAATTCTTTGATATTAATTGGATGGCTTTATTTGTTTAAAAAGTGGAACAATATTTGTTATA
The DNA here is from genome assembly GCA_034700185.1 of Phthiracarus laevigatus. NCBI lineage: Eukaryota > Metazoa > Arthropoda > Arachnida > Sarcoptiformes > Phthiracaridae > Phthiracarus > Phthiracarus laevigatus. The sequence goes on from JAQIXJ010000340.1 coordinate 29,305, forward strand.
TAATTATATTCAATAAACAAATTACATCCTCGAAAATTCTAATTTTGTATTTGCATGATATTGATTATTGAGCTAAAAATCTTGTGGCAAATAATTATAGAGCTAAGGTATATTGATAAATTGTTCTTGTGAGAACAACTTCTACTGACGACCGATTATGCTTTTTATTTAGTTTTGCTCTTTAGAAATAGCTTTCTACAATTTTTTATTGATTGGAAGTCTGATTTAATATAGTGAACGTCTAAATTGGTAAACTAATAAAAAACAGATAATCATGTACTAAGTTTTTCCTTTGAAGTCTTTTTCTATTATTATTTGCTTTATAGAAAAATTCGAGATACTTTTTCGATTTACATTTTTCTTATAAATTTTATTATACATAAAGCAGAAAATTATTTTTAAATTCTCACTCATACTATTCTAATTAGCAATTTATTGTTACTAATAACGTAGATAATACAGATCTATATTACTCAAAATATTTTCCACATAATTAATGTTATAATTATTTGTATATACTCTAACAGTTTATCAAAAATATATAATCGAACGGATAAAAGTACCCAAAAAAATACTGTTGACCAAAATCAATGGCACTGAAGGTCGACGAGGAGACCATTAGCGAGCCTACACATCACACTGGATTCAACTCATCGATTGGAGCATTAGAAAATAATGACAATATCAATTTATATATCAACGACAGTGAGGCGAAAAGTTTGTCAGAACTTCCGGAGTGGTTCGAGGTAATTATTAATTCATTAAATTAATTAGTATTTTCCCAGTAAAAAATACGTCTATTCATTACTATGATAATATACCTAATTCTAATCTGGAATTAATTACTTCCTCCACGCAATACTCACGCACACACTTACAGGTTCCATACTTAGTAAACGTGACCGAAAATATTCCACTAGAATACGCGACAGTGATGTTCGGATACATAATGCCATTTTTGTTAGTGATCACAATAGTGGCCAATATACTGATCGTGTTAGTGTTATCCCAGCATCACATGCGAACTCCCACTAACTTGGTATTGCTATCGATGGCGATCGCTGACGTTTTGACCCTACTATTTCCCGCTCCCTGGTATTTCTATATGTATACGTTAGATAATCACTGGAAGATATTGTATCCAACGATTTCTTGCTACGCTTACTATTACATGGTGGAAGTGATTCCAGCCTTCTTTCACACCGCATCGATTTGGTTCACATTATTGCTCGCGTGTCAAAGGTGTGCACTCAAATCTGTTATCATGAATACCTTAATAACCCGTACATTGATAACTAAAAATTGTTATAATACAGGTACATATATGTGTGCCATCCGTGTACAGCGCGAACGTGGTGCACAACTCCTCGAGTGATCAAAGCCATGATCACTATATTCCTGTTGTCGTTCATGCACCAAATAACGCGCTTCTTTGACCGCTACTACATGGAAGTACACTTTCTATGGAACGGTTCCGATCACTGGGGCTGTCAATTCATAACAGCCGAATGGGTTAAGAATATCGAAGACATCTATTACGTGTCGTACTTTATCTTTCGCATCATATTCGTTCACATCGGTCCGTGCTCTGCGCTAATTGTTTTTAATGTGTTACTGTTTATTGCGTTACGTCGGGCCGAAAAGAATCGGGAAAAGCTGCTGAACAGCGCTCAAACCGGTAGCGAAAACCGGAAAATTCGTGACTCAAACTCGACCACAATTATGCTTATAGTTGTGGTCACTGTGTTTCTAGTTGTGGAGATACCATTGGCTGTCACCACAGTGTTGCATGTGCTGCAGAACACCACCGAAATACAAATCGTTTCCTATGACATTCTGAACACAACGATAGTGTTCTCCAACTTCTTTATAATACTGTCATATCCGGTGAATTTTGCGATTTATTGCGGTATGTCGAGACTGTTTCGGGAAACTTTTAGCGATTTATTTCTGGGCAAAACTGGTCCCAGAAACTGGTCGAGTCGTTACTCCACTGTTGTTATAAATGGGGACGGAGTGACAAAGCTAGTTTCGGGCAGTCGCCGGTATTCGGTGGCCGCTAATGGCGTTAATTGTATCATTAATAATAATAACGGTTGTAATAAAATTCCATTAGAAACCATGCTTTAAAAATATTAAGCATAAAAATATTGAGGTCGAATTTTTTTGTGCATTGCCATTATTTTCTCATCCGAGAGTATTTAAAGTTTTCTAGGAATCGTACAATTTTGTTCCCAGTTATTTAATTAAACATTTGTCTTTAAATAAATTAGTATTATAACGATACGTAGTGTGACGGGTATTTAGTTTAAATTTGTTTTAGATAAGTTTTAGTGGTTAAATTTTTTTTTCTCACAAACAAATTGTAATAAAAATGTGATTTTTAAGAATATAAAGATTTCTGGGATGAATAACATTTGTAGCGGGATTTACATAATTTTACAGAACAAATTGAATATATTAATATTTAAAAGTTGATGTCAGTTACAGTAAATTAATACTTTTCTAGTTTAAAATTATGTAAATAAGTTTGAAATAAATAAAAATTTCTTTCTATGTATTATTTTATTACATTTGAAGCACGTTTATTTTTGAAAAAAAAATTATTTTCTGTTTTGATTATATGATTATAGTCGAAAGCCCTTAAAAATTCAGATTATTGTAAAAAGATCTTTTTATTTTCATAATAATTTACTTGATATTGCTTGAGAAGACACATTTCTACCAATTAATCCAGTTTTGAAAGTAGATAAATAAGTTACTCTAACAACTATTATTAGAAACTTAGTTTTAAATATTAAAATCTAAATAACAACTCTGAAATTTTTCAGCTATAAAATACTATTAATTAAAATTTAAAATCAATTAAATATTTAGACCTTAATCTCAACAACTATTATCCCGACTCCAACCAGAGCCCAACATTGGTTACGCTAACCTGGCCCTGTCCTGCTCTATTATTTTTTAAACTTATTCTTTAATTTCTCTAATCATATTATATATAATTAAAAGCGAAATAGAGCTCTTCCTCTGTCCCGATCTCCTACAATACTAGAAAGAGTTATTTTTACTTATAGACCCACGTGCATAACAGGTTTATTCAACAATAAACAATATAAAACTTTTTACAGGCTATAAACTGAATATTGGCGATTGTTGTGAGTAAATTAAAGAAATAAATGTTTTTTATTCCCGCAATCGGGTTTTAAAACTAGTATTTATTAAAAAATAGAACCCATTCATATAGAGCTCACTTTTTCTTATGTAAATGCATACTTATATCACAAATGTATAAGTTTCTAACTCGTAAGCCAAGCAAGCAAAATGGCAAATCTTTTTATTAATATAAGAATTCTGAGAAATCCCTTAATTAACCAAAGACTGCGGACTAAAGAACGGACAAACAGACAGACGGACATACTCAAATCCATCAGCTCTACTTTGTCTATTCAAAGTGAGCTAAAAAACAATTAGTTTTACAACGAATGATTCATATTTAGATTTTATATTCTGTCAATCACTATTTATTAAGTTAGATAATCAGGTTTTTTTTCTAAAATTCCTGAAACCGACAAGTTTTTCGTGGAATCAATTTTACTTAATATATTTTTTGATACCTGGTCTGAGCCCAGCATTTCAGGTTCTCAAGTCCTTAAGTTCTTGCCAATCATCTGCAATTATTTATATAGAAACATTGCTTAATGACTAATAATGACTAAACGTTAGTCAAAAGTCTGGTTAAAGGTTTACATTCGCTACTGATAAGTAAATTCACATATTTATTCAACAAAATGAATTAATTGTTTATTATTATCCATCCTAACGTTTTTACTATAACAGCAATTTGATTTATTAAGTTGTATAAAATTATTGTGTAATTGATCAAATTGGGGTGCGATTACTAGATTTTAGTTTGACGGCATTTTGAATGACATATTGTTACTCGATTTTTCCAACAATATTGCTTTAACAATGTAGGCGTAAAAAATTTCTATTCAACTAAACGCATAATTAACAAAATTTGCACAGGTAAGCCATTTTATAGTCCATTTAGCCCAATGCTGGGTACATTTAAAAACTTGAAATTTCTTATTTTATTCTATGATTTAAATTACATTATTTAATTTAAACCTATATTTTCCGCGTTATTCTAGAGTTACATAATAAATAACGAACTTAAAAGTTTTTCTTTACTTAAAAGCTGTCATATAGAGCACAATTTGTCTTATATTTCGCTATTAATTAATTTAATATAAGTTTTTTTGCATTCTGTGTTCGCAGCATTCTTTATTTTATCAATAGCGTTGCGAAAGCTTCGCGATCAAAAAAAACTATCGAAAAAGTTTTATGTTTTTGAGAGTTTTGAAAAGAGGAAAAAGTTTGTGATAAAGTGATGTACCATTAGTTTGTTTCGTGCGTTTAATTTTGAGAAAGCATTAATTTATTAGGAAAGTCAATTTAAGTGTAATAATTCTTTTCGTGCGCTTATCTAGTAAATGCATTATTTTGTTAGTAAACTTAACAATACTTCAATGTTTCAGCTCTTTGAATAAGACAAAATTTTTTTAAAAAAATCTTTAATCATTAAATTGAAGAAACAACTCGTTAAATAAATACTACATAAATTAGAGAGGAGACGAAATTTGTTATTTGTAAGAAAGCATTAGATGGAAATGCGCAAAATAAAATAAGTAAAAAAGATTTTAAGGCATTAGTTATAGAATGTTAGTCGAGTAGAAACGTTATTTTACATTTAATTGCGAAATAAGTAATAATTGTTCCATTGATTATTTAATTTTTGTAGAATAATTAATGCTCTAATATTAGTTATTAAAGTACTTTGCAAAATTATTTTTAATATTTCAAGTAGAGCACAGATTTTGGTCTTAAAAAGGCTTTAAAATATTATTTTGTAGAATAATGTTCAGTGAGAATATTTGAAAACATAATAATATCTGTGAGCTTAATTAATTTTATAACTATTTTTAGCAGTTGTTTAAAATATATGTATTATACAAAACAGGAATAACTCTGATTTATATATTTTTTGTTTTTTTACATTATGATAACAGAGATAATAAAACTCATTAACGTTTTTTTAATGAATATTTTGCCATATTTTGCGTTGAAATTTCGTTAAAATATTATATGTGTGCAAAATTTAAAGATTTTCAAAAGTTTGTATCTAATATAGACTATGTATTAAATTGATAAAGAAGTGCGAAACACTGCGCATTTATGATATTTTTCTTCTTTATAGCTTTCGAATTTACCCGTCAGTGATAAAAATAGCGATTTTGTTAACTTAAAAAAATTAATTTTAAATTAAATGTGAGCACGACATTTTATTCGGGCCGGACCTGGTTCGCTACTTTAAGTAAAAATATCGGGTTCTGTTGGGCCTTAGAGAAAAAATGAAGAAATGTTTTATTCTACAAATTGATTGCGAAAACTAAGTTTGGTAAATCTAAATTATATTCTTAACATTAAAAGAATTAACGAGTAAATCAAATCATATTATACATTAAAAAACAAAGTTTTTATCATGTAATTAAGTGAAAACAAGTTTTATTTATCGGACCGTTAAGAGTCGGGCCCAGTCGGGCTTTAATTCTCTCAAAATATTCGGGCTCCAACCTATCAGGCTTAAAATTTTCTATGGTTGGACTGTTGAAAAGCATGTATGGAACAAGTAAACATAGAATTTTCGGAATGGCTCAATTTATGCATTTGTGTTGTGAGTTAATAACATAGTTACCCAAGGGTTGACCCCCTCCTATAATTCTGAAAAAGTTGACCCACCCCCCATGGAAAATCAAGAAGATATTGAAAAATGGTATTTTTTGTTTGAAAAAAAACCATTTGGCCGAAGACAAAAAAAATTGTCGTTTAAATCCTGAGGTTTAGACCTCCCTTTAAAAATTGAGATTTTCAGGATCTGACACCCTCTTCAGACCTTGGATAACTATGGTTAATAAATAAACGAAGTTTAACCCATTTTTTAGAATAAAATCTAAACTTTCGATCACAACTTTTTCAATTTTTTAAATTAAAATACCAAAATCATAACGTGAAATCTCGAACACAGATGATATTATTCCCAAACTTGAGATTTTAAAATGTGGTTATAAATCTAAAATGCGTTACGTTTTGATCACAATTTTTGAGAAAACACGAATTTGAATTCATTTAAATTACAATAGGATTAAAACTTAGTCATGGAGAATCACATAGATTCTAAAGAATTACTTTAACTATAGATTTATGTATTTGCCGCAAATCTCTATCTCTATAATAAAGTAAAGAACGATTTGTGTCATCACGAAGAGTGCGCAAGCGTTACAATGCAATAGCGTTAATAACACATTTTTTGTCTATTCTTATGAATGCATTGAAATGTTAAGCAAACTGGAATGGTGGGCGTGGCTTAGTAGAACATTTATATGCATTCATAGGAATAGACAAAAAATGTATGGTTAATAATCATAATAGCTTACGTAGTATACGTGTTTAAATAATTGTTCGAAATGGGTTTATTAAAATAAACAATACATGCACAAATTAAAGACGTAAAAACGGGTTAAAGTGGCCAATTGAGTGAGTGTATGCTACAATTTTATCCAACCCGCATCCCTGAGTCTCCCATACAATCCACATGGATCTATTGCAAACAACACGTAACTGCTTTAAACATTATAATGCTTGCAATGCGCATGATCTTAGGGCTAAGCAAAACTATAATATAAATGGCAGCCATGCTATTCAATTAAAATTAATCAAAAACGATGTTACTTTATTTATATTATTGCACTAAGCGTTAGTTTTTAATTCAATATTTTAATATGCAAATTAATGTACGTTTTAGTGAGCGTTATTTCGTTGATTTTAGTTGAATAGCTATATGCATGTTAAGGCAGCCGTAAACTTGATTCGTAACAGTGTTATAGTAAGTAGCGTTTCCTTGAAAATCTCCCTGAAAACAAAGTTAAAAATATAACATTGTAACGAAGTAATTTTAGATAATTAACCGGCAAATTGAAGCACTAATAAAATTTGCACAAAACGCTCGTACCTGTAAAATCGTAGCGAATAGTGTATCAAATTTAGGCAATTCCACGTCTGCTCCGTTATTTGAATATTTTCCGGCAACTATTGGACACTTGTTAGCGCCAAATTGAGAGAATAGCTGACCAAATTGCGCAATAGTGTCCGTACAGAAATTATAATGACTAATGTGGATGGAAAAATGATTTATCCATACAAAAATGTAGGCAAAAATATCAATCATTTATAAAAATGCATACCACGTTCCCATACCATTAATGCAAGGGACAAGCATTCGCGCGGGCGACAACTTTTCCATTGTCAGGTTAAGTCCTAAATTTTGTGCCGGCAAATCTTTAAGTATGTCGATATCCATCGCAACTTTTACCGAACCTAACATTATTAAAAATTGTGCTCACGCTTACGAGACACGAGTAAATTTGATTGTTACTCATACCTGGCCATAGTGCCGGATAAGGGGTAAATGACACGCTGTTATACTGTATGTATTTATCGCTCGAACCGCAATCGCGCCAAGAAAATGGATCGCAGCTAATTAGCGCTGTGTGCACCAACAAAATTAATAGACGAATGTAATTCATTATTTCTGCTCGAATTTATCGATCACAGTTAAGAAAAAATCTTTTAAATTAATTAAACGAGTGAAGCGCTTAATTAAAAATATTTCACACTGTTTTGTTTCCACTTTATTATATATATTTGTGCGCTGCCTTGAAAATAATGAATTTTTGATAAGACAACTAAAAACTATTTGACGTTAAGCTGTCTAGTGTTTGCTTAACTATATTTAATCTTTTATAAGTTTATAAAGCTGGTTGCATGTGTTCCACTAAAGTGTTAACTTAAATGTCAAATTTTATTCATAGGTATTTTTTAATCAGTACTTTCTGATTAATGTTTATTATCATCAAAGTATTTTAAAACGTTCGCAATTTTCAATATTCTTACTATTCAATTATAAAAATTCCTACACAAATTGTTCTAAAAATGGTGTTAACGTTTTAAAATATGTAATGAATGAGCTCAAGATTCATTCTAAGGACAAAAGATATACGTCTTACACAGTTTTGCTTCTTATTTTTATTTTATCGGAATATTTGTTTAATCTGCTTCCATCATCATAATAGCAAAGAAAGGCATTAATTACCCACAGTTAATAAATAAACTAAATATAGCATAAATTCATGATAGTTCCGATAACACACACCGAAATCAATTTTCCGTTCGCTAAAATTATTTTTAGCGAACATCTTGTTTTTAATAATAACGAATTTTTAATATTTATCTTGTTTTAAATATATGTATGCCAATTTAATTAAACGTTAAAAGTAATTTATTATACAATGTGCGTAATTATGTTAAATTAATTACCGTTTATTGTTTTTCTTATTTGCGATATTTATTATTATTTACATTAATACTTAGTAATCTAAGAGTTACTTCGCCGGAGCGTAAACAGGTTAACGGATACACGCGGTGAATGTGTGCGTGCAGTTGTGTTGTTGCTTGTTTGGCATTTACGATAATCTTATCGCTAATAGTGTCGAAAACTTGAGTTTTTTTCCAAAAGAATTTCCAAAATACATTCAATAAAATGTTATAAAATGGCTAACATTTAACTTTAATTTGTTATGATATAATTTATATAACATTATTTAATTTATATAATACTATTATAAACAATTATATAATTCAAATAATAATTAAAACATTAAAGGTATATGAACTTATAGTTTAAATAATGCAGTAATTGAAAGGTGATACAGTATAATCGCATGCTTTTAGTATTATATTTCTTGGCAATGAAATAGTTTTAATAAATAAATGATTGAAAAAGTAATTTATAATGTCTATATTTATATAAAGATTTAGACTCTGAAAGCAACGGTTCTAAAACTATTGCCGGATAAATAAAAGTTAAATTAATGATGACTTACAAATTGCTTTGAACGATCTTTATTTAATTTAGCCAAAATTTCATAATTTGACGTCATTGTTAGCTTAGGTAAAGCATTCAGAATTTTTCAATTATTTATTCTTGAATCAAACTAGACTTACCTACATTACCACTTCCAGCCACTTCGGAGACTTAACACTCGAAAAATGCGAAAACTATGTTTAGAAATTGGGTTTAAGTTCTAATAATAACAAATTATTTGATATTAAATAGAGTTTTTGGTATTTATAATGTGTATTACTTATAGATACTTCACATGATCTTAAAGCCATGTGTAAACAAAGTTTTATTTTATCAAGAACACCAACTAGACATACAAACAAACTTATGAAACTATGCCTTTGAGTTTAAAATTTGTAAACGATGAATAGTTTGGTAATTCATATTCTTTTATTTTTAGAAATACAATTTTTAACTTAAAATTAATTTTACATTAATTTAATTGCACCCTTCTGCGACCCTCTGCTAATAAGCCTAATCCTAACGTTCTTAAATATATATATACTGTGTGTCAAAACGAGAGTTTTACACATAATATACTAGTATGCGTATAATAGTACTGTATGTATACTAAAATTATGCGAGTAAAACAAAAAATACGTTTCGAAA
>JAQIXJ010000341.1:0-38795 GCA_034700185.1 Phthiracarus laevigatus
TAGTCTCGTACATCTCCAGGACGGCTCACATAATCACAATAATCTCCATAATCGCGCGATGAACACATTCTTTGTGTACCAATAATACCTTAATAAATAATTTATGTATTAATGTAAATATAATTTATTTGTCTATAACTCGCCAATTTTTAGCATAATATTCCTAATGTTTTTAATAATTGAAAAAATTACTAAATCATTGAATACTCCAGATTTATAGATTTACTTAATATACAGAATAGAAATAGAAGGAATAATAAAATAACTACTGAAATTTTTCATTGTGCAATAAAAATGGTGCAATTAATTTAAAATTAGATAAATCTACTTATTAAGAATAAAAAAAAGGAAAATAAATTTTAAATGATCCAATTATTTTCAATGTCACCAATAGTTATACAATAGTTGTATAATAGTATTTCGTAATATAATAATTATGTTTAATTAAGTTTGATAAATATTAAAATTGAAATTTTTTATTTTATTTTAGGCATTTATACAATAAATATTAAACAATAATTGTATATATAGTAGTAATTATTTTTAGAAAGTTTATTTGCGAACGACCATATTATATCATTATATCCGTTAGTTTTATTACAACGTCTAAATTTTTAATAACTTATGGCATAAAGTCAAAGCTTTATGGATATTGTTATTTAATTTTTAGAATAGAAATTTTTAATTGAGAATCAAACTCGAGTGATATTTTTTAAAATAAAAATTCATCTAAAACCATCGTTAGATCGATTTTTCATCAAAAATTTTCAAAATAATAAATTTTATTTTTGCTTTCAATAATGAAAGTTTTAGCAATAGCTCATAAAAAGTAATTATACGCATTTTAGTGGAAATGGTCAAACCATTTCTCCTTTAGATTAAGTGAACTTAAGGATCTAAATGTGGCGTAAATTAAATGATAATTTGGGTAATATGTGATTGAATATACCTCCATAAATTCCGGTAGCCTTTATGCAATACTTGGCTTCGTGGACGTGATCGCATGGCGTAGACTTCAGTCGCGTGTCATCTTCGTCAAACTTTTCGCTACATTCTAGTTCTTTATTGCTATCGCATTGGTAGCAATTGATGCCATAAACTTAAATAAATATATTTTATTATGCAACAAAAATCATAAATTATTCATCAGTGAACAATAACTCTATTTTTATTGCCATAATATAGACATAATAAAGTATAATCTATAAACTAAATTACACTGAATTTATTATCGCTATTTACTTACTGTGATATTAAGTTTACTAATTAAATAATTCCATATAAAATCATATAAGTAATCGAAATTAAAATTTTCCTTTTCTAAATCAATTATATTGATGGAAATTTTCTAAATCTATTTATAATTAAAAATAATTCCAAAGCATAATTACCATAAATACAATTTGTTAGAATAACGAATACAAATAATATAATATAAGCTATCGATGACATCGAGAATATAGAAATTGATTGAAAACTTTTCTATTAAATTCCAAAAAATTAAGATTAAATAACTGAAATTTTCACATCATTTTCATGTTTATGGGTGTGATATGTTTGAAATGCAAAACTATGAGAACAAGTTTTCAAACAGGTAAGTGCAACTGCACTGCTAAAAACTACTTCATAGTCGATTACCTGAATGGGCTGTTACAGTAGTGCGCCTAAAAATTACATCAAGTATTAGAGTTTAACGGATCGTTCAATAAGTATTTAACCATTCAAACTTAAAACCGAAGCGAATATCAATAAAAAATAAAATAAGTTTATTAAAGAAACTTAATTAAAAATAGGTATCTATGTTTTGTTACTGATCAGGTATGCTCCAAATGTATTGAAGTGCGTAAACTCCCTCATTCACGCGTCATCTCGTAATAGTACGCACACCTGCACGTACGCATGCTATCAAATTTAAAGCTTTCCTTTAAACTGCGTTTAATTATTGCTAAACGCTGTTTGTTTTCGTATTTACTCTACAGCTTTCTCGTTTTTTAAATGAGTTTCAAAGCTGGTATACTTTTTAATTGTTTATTATGAATAAGATAAAAATTGGTTGTTTTCACTGCACTGCTTGTATAGAAACAAAAAGTTGGTTAATGTGTGGATACGTTATTCCGTACTTACCATAGAATCTTATTTCTATTTATTATAATTATTATTCATCAACACTCGTACGCCATTTATTCAAATATATGTTTTATTTTATAGTGCAATTATAAATACGGATTTGTGCATTGTTTACAAACATAGATTCGTTGGTAAGCGTTAACATGAAAACAATTATAAATGTATGATGAGTTGTACTTTACTGGCTCGCGATATCCCAATCGATATCATTTTTCAATATGATTAGCGTATGTTAATTTAATTTACGAACAGTAGTAAAGCACAATTCAATGGATTATTAATATTATGTGTGAATTGTTTGATTGATAGTTAATTGTTGAATGTCGTGAATTAGTTGATCGGTTTCGTGTTGAAAACTTAGCGAGTTCTCCTGATAGTGATCCCATTCCAGTTCATTGCCGTTTTGCTCGTTTCCGTTCATATCGTCCACTAGTATCTCGTTTTCCCATTGAAGTTCTCCCACAGAAGACGCGCCACCGATGGATATTCGTTCCCTATTGTCTGGAGGAGAATCGCGTTTTCGCTTTAATAGCGTGGATCGCAGTAAAAGCGATTCGATTAGCGGTAATTCTCGCGCTACCAATCGTGTCGTATTTTGATTATCTTCCTTCGAAGTGGTTATTGCTTCGATACCCATATCAATCTCATTATCGTATTCACAGTCGTAATCAATATAACGCATTTTGCGAGCAACATTTCTGCCCGATTTCCTATCGAAAACGTTCGTACGTCGACATTCATCATTCATTCCCTAGATTTGGATTTTCATTAATTAATTTCTCGTATTTGTTTCAATCATGAAAAAATGTTCTCACTTTTGCTTCATTTTCTTTTAATGAGAGCCACGATGAAACGCTATTAACGGAAGAATAATTACTCGTTTTAGAATACAAGTTTTCAATAATTAAATATATGCGCCATTAACTTAAGTAAAAGTTTTTGTTTAAAATTAGAGATTCGATAATGTGATACCTCGTTGGATGCATTTGAATCATTGTGTTCGTATTATCCTTTAAATTAATATCGAAAAAATATAATAGAAATGCCAAATATGGATTAAATACGAGAAGATCATACCGGAAGATCAAAGTCAAACATAAGGTTTTCAAATTCAATGGTCGGCGAAGAACTCTGTCTCCGAAGAGTAAATGTTTGCTGTTTATTCGATCGATGTTTTCTGGGAATAGCGTTACTGACACTACTTTTTAGAAAAACGCAATCAAAACAGCAACACTTTCCAATCTCGCAAAAACATCGACCGATACAACTTCCCATTACATCGTATTAAACTAACAATTATTCATTTTTTGTTGCATATTTAACTTCCTAATGCTAAATAACTATAACAACTAAATTTAATAATCAAATGTATAAATCAAAATAAAAATAAATGTCTAGTATTTCGTATAAAATACTTCCTATAAGCTGAGCCTGAAAATTCGTAAACTTATTGATTTTTCTAGACAGCGCTGTATTAAGCGGATAATACACAGAATCGTCAAACTATAAAATATATCTTTTAGAGCATTGTTTAATACAATAAAACATTTTATAGTGGAATCATGCACTGGTACCACATTAATAAGTTATACGTACAATTTTGTTAATGGTCTGATTGATCTAACTCTAAGCATTCCGTTGTTTATTATCTAAAGCAAACAAATTTTTAACTAATCATGTTATGAATCTAAACATTTTTATCGTAAACTTTATAACGCAAAGTTTCTAAAATAAATGAATTAATTATAATAGATATATGTGCATATTTTGAATATGTTTCGTTGTGATATTGAGACCCTGGTTCCAGATGCTTCGGTTCGAATTTAAACCTGAACCGTCCTTCAACAAGAACCTAAACCTCAATTAAAAATAGAGTCATGGCCGAAATATTGAACATATCGTAAAATTAACGCCAGAATATTCGAACCTCTAAAATTTTTTAACGCAAAATAATTTATAAAGAGTACCAATGACTGGATAACACATATAAGAATAACATTGCATGCGATTTGAAATTTTTTAAACAATTAATTTTTAGTAAAAAATTAAAATTGATTTAATATGCTGTTTATATTTTTAGTTCACTTTGAATAGACAAAGACGAGCATATGGATTTGACAATGTCTGTCCGTCCGTATCGGTGTCCGCAGTCTTATATAAATAAAGGGATTTAACTCATTTCTTATGTTATTAAAAGTATAAGCAACTTTAGGGGTTAGAACTAATATATTTTTTGCATAATTATATATTAACATGCGAAAAGTTAGCTCTCTGGCTCTCTGTTAATGTGTCATTCTTGTTTTGTAATAATTAACCTGCCCATGAGTTGTCGGCTCCGACATACTTGTCGGTCCAGGCCTAGTTCGGGGTTAATAATAAAAAATATCTGGCTGGGTTGGGCTTTGTGTTATTTCTTCCAAGTATTTATGGGACAATTTCTGTATTTAATGCATTTTTACATTACACAAAATAAAAATATGTAGCCTTTGAGTTTAATAATTGCTAATTTAACATTAATAGGACTCTATTTAAATCTTAAAAGTAGATTATATATACTTTTTTAGATCATAATATGTCAAAATTAACAAACCAAGATGGATACTAAAATTTTGACTAATTTTGGCAATTTTTGCCGAATTTTGACCAGATATACCGGATTTTTTGACCATTTTGAGCCCGAAAATCCATTTATTATAACTAGAGTCAAAATAATAAGCATTTATAGCATATAGGAATAGCATTAATAAATGACCAAATTAGCACTTAAAAATAGCATTTATATTTTTTAAAAATTACTTAAAGGTTAAAGTTTAATGTCTTTTTCTTAATATAAAAATTTTCTAAATCTTTCTTAATTTATTTTATTTAGAAAATTACAAATTTTTTGGAAAATTAGTTGTTAAGAATTTTTGGTGAAGGGGTATCATAAACTATTCACATTTAAACCACATTATTTCAGTTTTGGGGAAAATAGCATTTATTAGCATTTATAGCTTTTATAGCATTTATCATTAAAAATAGCGGTTAATAGCATTTATAGATGGAGCTAAAATGACTCCAATATATGTAATTCGTGTACATATAACAATAATATCAATGTATTCCTCGCTATTTCTTCCAAGCATTGAAATGTTAAACGTATGCCACGCCCACTGTTCCTCTCTGCTTAACATTGCTCTGCATTGGAAGGAATAGCGCATTGAATAATATGCTTCTAATTTATGAAATAAAAAAGTAGCAAATGATATCTTTTTGACTCTCTAATTATAACAAATATCGGAAAAAGCTACTGAAATTTTAAACTGAATTTTGGCCATTTTTGCCAAATTTGACCATTTTGATCCTATTTTCAGCATTTTATTAATTTAATTTTGTATACATTATACCAATTTTTGGCTATTTTGACCAGGATTTTAGCCATTTTTACCATATACCGGATCAAAAGTAACGCATACGACAAACAGCTTATAGCAAATACTGCATAAAGTATACCAACAAAACTTGAACATGAATATAGTCATTGTATACCTATTCATAAGTATGCTAACTTGAAAAGGATTTTAGTCAACGCCTGTAAGTTAGAGTTTAGCATTAGTTCAGGTTTGAAAATAATTTAATTTTAAGACAGAAAAGTGTAAATTTCTAATAAATAATGCTGATAAGTGTTTACACATATAGCATATTTATCCAATCTTTGTTGTATACTGTTTGCTGTATTGCGTTACTTTTGATCCGAACGGTATATAGATAGCGGCAGTTTCTTCTTAAACACGCCAAATGCAACAGATCTCAATGGAATAAAACAAAGAGGCAAATCCGGATTCAATACGATATTACCGCCGATGTCTGCAATGCCATTAAAATCAAAATGAAACAATACTAAAACCACTTAAAAACAGCCTATTTTCGTTTCATTTGGACTCAAATTTTGTTCATTTTTACTGAAGTTTTAGCTGATTTGACCCGATTAATGCTCATTTTTGACTCGATTTTTGAATTTTTTGGCCCCTTTTGGCTCGATTTTTGAATTTTATTCATGTATACTCTTAAAATGCATTTATTAATAAAACCGGTTAAAATTCCTTTATTAATATAAGAAATTGGTAAAATCCCTTTATAAACTAAGAATTAAACCTATTCGGACAGACAGGCCAAAACCCATATATCTAATTCGGGTCAGATAAACAAATTTAGATTACTTTCTTAACTTGCATTTTTAAATATAATTGATTTGAACAAAAATATTTTAAGTTTTTGTGCTTAAAACTTTTTCAAAAAAAACTTAAAATAATTTCCCAGTGAACATTAAAACATGATCCACACTCAAATCTTATTAGATTTTAGGGACAATTTTTCGAATTGTTAAAAAATTTGAGCTTTTTAGAAATAAATAAAATCGTTACATATTTTTAAAATCATTAGATAATTTTTTTTTGATTTATTGAAGTTTATAGTATATACTTTATACTTTACATTAGTTATAATATTAATAAGTTTCAGTATGATTTTTAGGATTCGTTAATAAACGGATTATAGCGTGTTTTGTAATTAGATTTTTAAATCTTTTCGTAAAAGCAGAGCAGTTTGAGAATTAGACCCTATTTGTGTGAAATTAGATTAAAGCCACACTTATTTAAATGGATGAAATACCGAGCACAGCACGATTATATTTAAAATAACTTTAAATAGCAATGTATAGATCTAATTGCAAAACACATGGTATTGTAAGCAATACAATAACATAATATAAAATTTATTACGTAATATTGAGAAAAACGCGCTGAAAATAGTTTGATAACAACTGATATACAGTACACATAAACGGTTGCGTATCAACAATTTACTCATTTGTTTGTTTATCCATTTATAATTAATAAATAATGCCAAAACCAAAAGTTGCCGTTATTATATCGAATAATGATTTGAGTGTTAACGCTATCACTGATGACAGCAAACGCCAACAAACATCCAAATCACTGGGAAATGATATGCGTGAACATGTTGTGGATGATTGCGATCAAACCGATGATAACATCACCGCGTTTAATGCTAACCATTCTATAAATCAAGATAATGGCAATTACTTTACTATGCAATCAATTCGTGCCAAAACGTCCACAAAAACGATGCATAAACTGATGGAAAATTTTGATTTAAACCAAACACAAATTAATGGTGTTATTGATGAACAGATGACTGCTGAACGATGTGCGCTAAAACAACGATTTCAAACATATTATTTTAGTAAATGGATTGATTTAATGAATTCTGGTTTTAGCATATTGTTGTATGGCATCGGATCTAAACGTAAATTATTGCAATTATTTGTGGATCATTGCGTTCAATCGCGTCACGTGATCGTTATTTACGGCTATATTAGCGAAACATCGGTTAAAACTATCGTAAATGTTTTAAACACTGTTTTGGATCAATCGATTACGGATGAAAATCAATTAATAGATGAAATTAAGAAAATTGATTTCGATATCTATCTAGTGATCCATTCGATCGATATATTGTGCGTAAAAAACAATAAATTTAAATTATTTCTCAATAAATTAGTGAAAAACAATTCGCGTTTGCATTTAATAGCGAGCGTCGATCACGTTAACAGTGCACTGATTTGGTCCACATCTGATTCGAACGCATTCAACTTATTATGGTTCAACGCGTCCACATTTGATTCCTATATAACCGAAAAGAGTTATATTTCCGACAAGACGTCGATCTATAATAATTCTGCGAAGGGTTGGAAGCAAGACGTAACGCTGTCTTCGGTGCAACACGTTTACGATTCGCTAACAATTAATGCGCAAAAGATTTTTGTGTTAATTCTTAATCATTATATTAAATCGGATTCAAGTTCTAATGGAATGCTTTTTAGCGATTGTTATAATCAATGCCGAGAAGAATTTCTAGTCAATTCTGAGGTCACTTTAAGAGTACAATTAAGCGAATTCAAAGATCATAAACTTTTAAAACTGAAGAAAAGTGCAGATTGTGGTGAAACTATTGTTGTTTGCGTTGATAAATACGTTGCGAACATGTTTTTAGAAAATATCTAAGAATTAGTTTTTTAAGTTACAATATATTTCTTTTTATTGAAAACATCGATATAAACTTTCATTATTTTTTAATACAAAATTATTGGCGATTAAATAAAGTACCATAATATGGTTTTATTCAGTTATCATAATAAAACCAATATACAGTATTGTGTCACATTGTATACGGTAATCATATCAAAGTATTTATAAAAGAATAAAAATTAATAATTGTCATACGGAATAATTTTTATGTTAATGATAGAATTATAATTTTCGTTTGCACTTTAAATCAAAAACTAAATGACAAATATGAGGTGCGTAGCGCTTTATTCTATTTATTTCTAAAATTTCTATAATCCAATCGGTATTTTGATGAATAGAGCACATTATAGTTTGAACTCTATTCGCTAAATCATTTGCCCATTTTGTCTCGATCGCTGTTTTTTCAAATTTTGTGTTGCAGTCGAAGTACGAAACGTTTTGATGGATATGTAAAATAAGTTTATCACTATTAACGTTGAGAGCATTACACGCAACGTTAAGAAACTCTAAACACGATGGTATTAATCCCATATACACTCTATCGGCCACATTTGTCGGACACATTAATCTATTATCACCAAAATTTACGATACATTTATGTTTGACGCCATTAAGCGCCAGATTTTTGTTTAACGCCAAAACCGCGTTTGGATTCCATTCGCAGCAATGAACCAATTTTGGGTTGCAATGAACCAGAAATGGTAACGAGAAATAACCGATTCCAGCAAACATATCAACTATTATTTCGTCATTACAATTAAATTTTGATATTCGTAGTTTTTCTTTTATATTTCCCGTACAGAACATTGTTTTTGTCACGTCGAATGCATACCTGCGCACAATAATGGAAAATTTAATAATCCAAGCAAATAATTAATTAACATATTATTTAATTTTATGTTCCATGTTTTAAATGGTTATTCGCTTTGCCAACAATATATTTATTGATTACGAATTAATAAATAAAACTATAATTCATAAAAAGTTTAATGGTTAATGTCGTGATTGTTAAAGATATTACTTGATTCGGTTATCGACATGAATGACCCACGGATTATCCCCTTTGATAAGTTTGATTTGAGGCGTACGGTAATCATCGTTCAATATTTTAGTTTTAATTGCTAAACGTTTACATTTCAATACTGTACATAAATGTTCAATCAGTTCAGCGCTTATTTCGTCATTTATACCTATTTATTATAATCCAAACATATATATTAACACATAACTAATAAATGATTAATCATTTAATACCTAATTGAACCAACGATTGTTTATTTAATACAACTAAATCATTGTGTCTGTCATAACGCAATGAATTCAATGATAACAATTTGAATTCTTTGCTCATTTTCACTTCAATTCAGATATACGTTTAATGAGCTCAATGGCATACAACATCTTTAATACCAAAAAATTAAACTTTTAGTAAATCTTTCTGAAACATGAGATAAAATAACTAAAATGCTGATCCGTTAATTGGCTTTAAATTAATGTCACAAACATATGATTGAAAAGATTTTCAAAATACTATGTAATATATTATCTATAAATCGTCGTTTTTAAACAAAACGCTTAAAAGTTTCAATGTAATTATAGATTGAATTTTTAAATCCAATATAATTTGTTAAAATTTGATCAATTTTGGTGATATGACCAAAAAACTTGAATTATTTGATTTTTAAGCGTGCTTTAATTGGTTTGTACCAGTGATTTTGCTACCGATGAATAGAAATGTTTTACTAAGCCATGCCCAACGTTCCAGTATGCTTAACATTTCAATGCATTGATAGGAACGGTAGCAAAATCATTGGTTTGTACGCATTTGCGCATTACAGTACATGCTGTTTTGCTGTTTGTAAAGTTTATAAACATTGTGCTCTTATTATTCGGTTTTAATTTAAACATACAAACAAATATATGAGTGTAAAATGACATTTTTTAACAGATTGAATCAATGCTTCATTTTGCCAATGAATGCGTTGAAAATATTTTTAATATCAAATCGATCGGTCTCTAAACACACAGAAAAAACACTTCGGTTAATGTATAAAAGATCGAAATTGTTTGAATGCGTGAAACAACCAGTTCGTCCGCGAGCTGTTTGGCAGGCATGGTATCCATACTAATACTAATCTAATGATTCATTGCTTAATTATTTACTAATATGTTTAAGGAATTACAATGCAGAGATATTTGCATTTAACCAAAGATTATCGGAAAAGTTTAGCGAAGATAATTTAAAAATCGCGTTCACACACAAGTCTTATATCGATAAAGAAGAAAAGATGAGATCAGATATGGGTGTCAGCGATGTGTCGTTAGAGTTATCACATAATCACCAATTCATCGAAAAAGGATGCGATATTTGCGCAAATTATATTAAACCATACTTAAGACATTTTCTTCCACGACTTCCCGAAGACGGCATTCGGTATAAAATACTTAATAATACGGTAATCATAAACCGTTAATATTTAAAAAATCTATTGTTTCATATACTTTTTAGCGCTATTTATGATTTCTTGATGTCCGATGAAGAACTAGCAGACACCGCTAAATGGATCGGTTGTATTGATTTAGTTTTATGTGAAGTAAGAAATGTTAACTTTGAATTATTAAATAATAAATACACCAAAATTGCATTGAAAGGAATTTCCGCCGAGTCTGTCAACATTAGCATCGACGGTAAAAGCATTGGTTGGCGCGTTAGCCACCGATGTTGATGACACTCACGCGCAACGGTTTATATTAGATTTTGTATTAACACGTTTATATGACAAAGATGTTATGGATTTATGGGAAATACCATATCCCAGTTTAAATTTAAAACGCATTTTAGCGCGCGAACGTTTACCGCCAGGAGAACCAAGACTTTTACGCCAAACTGGTAGTGGAACTATACAGGCATGTTATATCGTTGGTATTTATGTCAATAAACAACTGATTGGTTCAGGTAATAATCATTTCAACTATTAAATTATCCAGTAATCAATTCAGTAGATTTTTGTGCTTTTTTAAACAAATATCTAACGTTAAGTTTTTCCATTTCTAATTTATATGAAGCTCCGGGAGAAACGGTAGAAATCGCGGAAAGTATGGCCGAACTGAATGCATTGTGCAGACTATTTAATGCATCCACATCTGCAACCGTATTCCAATTTGGTCTCAAAGCTTATAACTTAGACTTATCAAATTCAAGACAGGAAGCGCTTTATTTAAAAGAATGGGCGCCTTCTTTGTTAAAAAATGAGAAAATGCCACTTATTAATGCGATATAAAACTTTTAATAAATACGATAAAAATATTCATTCAACATTCAAATGTTTGACGTGCGAGTCTACTATTACTTTTCCCGACACATCTTTAATCCTTAATCTTCCATTATTATATCTGGTTTCTTCAGTGCCATCCGTATATAACGTTTTAATAGTTCCGTTGCGATATTCACGTCTCTAACAAACAATAATTATAACTGTTAACGATTATTGATTTTAAATAATCAAATAATACTTTGTATCGATCAGTTCTTATTTCTCTGTCACCGTTTTTAAACTCAATATATTCCGTTCCATCTTTATGTATGCGAAGCATAGTTCCATCTTCGGTGAATACTTCTTCGGAGCCATCGATATTGATTATGCGCTGCGAACCATTCGAGTAAGTTATATGTTTTACACCATTTTTGTGAGTCTTTTCAATCTGACCACTAAATTATGCCAACAATTAATATCGATTATTTAAACAAAAACTTTTTAACTTACTTTGGAAAATTGATAATTTTTAACCCATCAGAATATGTTGTTTGCGTCACACCATTCGCATATCTATAAAGCTATATTAACATTTTTTAAATTGAAATCTATTTAAATTTTAAAAACAAGAAGATTAAGCAATTGTTTGATACCCATATTAACGTTAATAGTTTAATATCAATTATCGTAAGCTTCATATTAATGAATTGAAGCCATAATTAAATCCAATATAAAACGTGAATTTTAAATTTGGTACAGAATGATAATTTCGATATTATTATTATAATTTAGATAAATAATAAATAATAGCGTTTTTACAACCAACTTCGCAGTCATATATTAATTTTTAATACCGAAAATATAATTAATGGCTCTTAATATCCGCAAACAAACTTTAATAAAAAGTAAAAAATCTTCATTTTTAAAAATATTTAATGAAAATGAAAAGTAATAGAATAAATATACCATTGTATTATCATCGGTAATCTTCAATCGATCCCCATTAGTAAATTCAATATTCGTGTAATTTTCATGTTTAGTCACACAACTATTCTCATTATGCTTTTTTACGTAATGACTTGAATTCGGTTTAAGCATCGAGTGTTTAATCGTTTTATTATTATATTCCAAATTATTTTTAACACCGAGATCGTAGGCTCGTGTTTCGATATTCATCAATCGTTTGTTTAAAGTCTCCATTTGCTTATTAACTTCTTTAATAGACTGTAAAACACTAATCGAAGTTGAGTTCAGTTCGGTATCGCAACTATTTGTCAAACTTTGTTTATTTT
Organism: Phthiracarus laevigatus; assembly: GCA_034700185.1. Lineage (NCBI taxonomy): Eukaryota > Metazoa > Arthropoda > Arachnida > Sarcoptiformes > Phthiracaridae > Phthiracarus > Phthiracarus laevigatus. The sequence goes on from JAQIXJ010000341.1 coordinate 12,763, forward strand.
GTGCGCATTGTAGTCTCAACTCAGACAATCTATTTTCGAGTAAACTTATTTGATTTTTCATAGCTAACGAATACGCGCCAAACTTTGGTTCATCCAATTCTATACAATTAGTGAATTTCGGTTTCGTTTCGATATTAACATTTCGATTCCATCGCACTTTTTTAATTCTTGTTTTGAGTCTTGAATTGAATTTTTTCGATTTTTTGTGTTGGTTCTCATTGTCCGAAATATCGGTCCAATAATCATTGTCGTCTATCTTTTTCTGCATTCGTCTCTTTTTTTGTTCAACTTTTTTAAGCAATGTTTGCAAAACATCGATATCGATGTTATTATAATTGTTTGATAAATTTTTCGGTGAATCAGTACATAAATTTGAATTCGTTATTACATCTTTTGATTGATTATTATTGTTTCTGGTTATTATAATATTGTTTTTAACGCACGGTTTCGTATCGCATTTTGTGGTCAAAGCAATTACTTTTCTGTTAAACTTCGTTTTTATCGGCTGCTTATCGTTGTCGCAGTTTTTTAATGATTTTTCCGTTAATCTATTTGTGTTGGAAATAAATTTATTTTGTCTGCCATTTGGTTTCGAAATGTTTCTAAGCGTTTGTTTGGCTTCATTACTATTAGATTTCGCCATTGTTTTTAGTTTACGTGAGTTTAATTGATTTGATTTATTAATCACTATATCATCACTAATCCTGGAACAGTATCTCTTAAGTCCTTCTCCTTTTCTAAGATATGGTTGTTTAGGTTTACACGCGATGTTAGCATTAATGTCACTTATATTTGGTTCATTCGCCAGAGTTTTATTTAACAAATCCTCAAATGTTTTAATATTTCGTCCATCGATGCCAGGCGTGACTGGCGATGAGTCCATCGATGTTACCGCACATCTTGACATATAATCTGATGTAATGTTGGCTTCTTTTTCACTACTAATCAATTGAGGAAATTGTGCACATTTTTTGTGGATAATAATATGGAAATCACTGTTGAGATGATCTGTGGTAATATTTTCTTCGCAAATCGTTGACAATTGATTGTGGTTAACATTAGTTTTAGATTGATTTGTTATTAAATGTTGATTATGTGTTAGCTGTTGACGTTGTGTTTGTTGCCATAACTTTAAATCAATTAATTTATCCATAATTAGTATTATGTTAAATCATAATAAATACGTAAATGAGCGCACATTTTCAAATAACGCATTCATCCAAAACAATACCATGTGTTTATATTTTACCAATTAGTACTTTATACCGTATTGCGCCACATTATCACCCATTAGTGGATTTTAATAACAAATATTATGGTTATGATCAGGAGTGGGATTATTATGGTAATGTTAGAGTATAAATTATGGCTGCCATTATGGCATCATTTTTTACATATTATGGCATCAGTTATGGCGTATTTTGGTAAAGGTTAAGAAAGGGTTGCCACTTTTGGTCGATTGATTCGTGTAGAGGAGAGGACGGAAAATCGAATTTTCGATTTTCGACTTTAAATTTTTTTAGGGCAAGCCTCCACCCCAACCCCACATGTAGCATATCGTTGGACAAGTCTTGATGAGACCTATCTGTAGTCACCACCCACGCCCACCTATGACCTCCCGTTCCCGAGAATAAAAATAAAATGTATAATTAATTTGAAATAACATAGGTAAATATTAAGAATTTTAACAATTTGCAGAGGCCCTTCGGTATTAACCAGGAATCACCGCGTGGAGGTGGGCTTGACTTGATTCCCATAACAAGGAAGAACATATAATTAGGCAAGACATAGTTTTTTGATTTTTTTTGGAATTTCTTTACTTTTTTTGAATTTTTTTGTATTATTTTAATATCCCGGACTATGTTTTCTAAACACTCCCAGCACCTGTTATTAGTTTTTTAAACATAAAACATACAAACACTAATATATATCTGTAGGACAGTCGTTATTCGTTATGACAATGGGTTTAATATCGGATTGATTAGTTGGAATAAATTATAACGTCTCATCAAATAGTGGTACAATGGCAGAATAGTTTTGATTGTTCAATAAAACTCTAGCTGGAGTTCGATTCTCTATCTCTTTTGTTTCCCAAAATTCTTATGCCACCTCTGAATTGTTGGTTCTAATTCTTCTGAAGTCAAATTTTCGTTAAAGAACCAGTTTGCCTTAGAACTTTTGAATGATTGATATACATATATTGGTCTAGCAATAGCGATAGTAGTTCCCAGATTCGTTATATTATTTGTCCAATAAAGTTAAGGACCTTTATTTCATATGATTGAACTCCGGATTCTAATAATTCGTTTGAAATGTCTGCTCTTAGAATATAGTCTTCTATATGGTAGTTTTGAAGAGGAATTTTGTCAATTTGATGCAACAAACAATAAAATGAGCATATTTCAGTAGCTCGGAAGGCGTTTGTTAGGTGTGGCGAACTCTGTTCAGTCACTATGACGAGATTTTATCTCTCCGCCGAAACGGTAGCGGGACACTGTAACCCATCGGGTGCACAGTCCGGCCATAATGCTGCCCAGCTGCCATAACTGGGTGTTTGGCGGCCAGCCCACACCCAACAACCCACCTTTTAGTAATCACAACACAACCGTACCTCTTAAAGACCAAATTTCAAATGATAGTTATGACGCTTTTCACATACACTAAACATATGTTCAGAATTACCATGTGGTTAAATCAAAAAATACATTTTAACATAATTCTCGGGAAAGGGGGATTATAGGTGGGCGTGGTTAAAGACTTCATATAGGTCCCATCAAGATCTTTCCATCGGTTCCCTACTTGTGGGGTTGGGGTGGCGATTTACCCGAAAAAAATTAAAAGTCGAAAATCGAAAATGAAATGCTCCAGTGGTATCGATATAGATGTCTGGATGATGTTTCATCAAAGATTGGACTTTATGATAGACGATCTTTGTACTAATACTAACAGATACTGATAGGACTCGCATTTTAAAGTTGAAAGCAGCTGCTGTTGATAAACTTTAGATTTCATTTTCGACTAATAAGACAGTTTGTGTTAATTAAGGCTCAGTAAAAAAACCCATATATGTATAAGCCACTCGATGTTCTAGCCCGACTTTAAGCTACATAAACTTCCATTAGAAGCATGTGCTAGTTTAGATTTACAACTACTTTGTCATTGCTTTGGCCTTGACTTTTTGCAATAATAATTTCTACAGAGCAACCAATGGAAACAGTACGCCTTAAACGAACATTCAGATTACGCATAGGTAAGATTTGATTAAATATCTAGGCAATTAATGTCCATGTTTGAGAATAATTGTTTAGTTTAATTTCATACAAATGATAACAACGAGTATTTTTACCAACCATTAGGCCTAAAAATTCTATTCAAAGTTTTATTGGTTTTAAGCAAACTGTTTCTATTTTCCGTAAAACGCAATTCGATCCATTAACGATACCGTCTTCAATATCGATATTGTTTGTTCTCAAGTTCAGAGTTCATTCTTTCAATACAAGTCTTGATGGTAGACCATAGGTTTTATAAATCGAAAACTCCGAAACAGTTATTACTGCCTGATTTTTCAATTCACTGGTGTCACCTCCAGCTTATTTATTCTGTATAGCTTAAGAATTCAGAATGTGTGTTAAGGTCTAAAGCAAAATGGTTATAGTCTTCGAATTTGGAATTTGTTCGGTACAGTCGTATTGCACAATTTTGTGGTTTTATTTGATTTCGAAAAATTTCACGATTATAAATAAATCAATGTCTTCTGATATACTCTTTCCAGTTCCTAAGTTGTTAAAGGCCACTGCAAAAACTTAATCATCCTGTTGGTGCATTATATCAGTTAATAGATAAAATCTACGATTATACCTTTTTTTCTATTTTTAAAAATTATAATAACAATTAGATTGGTACATAGCATATAAGTTATTTAGTTATTACCTGTATAGTATAACATTAAGATTGTGAAAATATAACTTTTTATTTCTAAAATTAATGTATTTTTTATCATTAATTGAGAATAAAATATTTCAATGGTTTTACTGTTTTTTAAATAGCTTTATAGCATTCACCTAATATTTCGGATAAAATAAGTTAAAATTATTATTTTGAAATAAAATGGGGAATAAAAGCATATTTAGTAAACCTATTTAGCTGATAAATTTTGGATAAAATCACAGTTTATTTAAAAATAATCTATATTTTTTGGAAGAAATTTTTATTAAATACAAATTTCTTATGTTTAATAGAAAAAATGTACTAAAATATGTGTTAAAGGGTCAGATTAATCCATTCTATCTCTGTTTACCACTTTTGTCTTAAAGTTATTGTCTACGTATATGTCTATGTATTGCACATGTGGTTTTAATAAAACTAAAAAGCATAAATTGAAATTTTATTTAAGTGTAGACTCAGTGATTGATTGTTATGCTAATGTTTCTATTTTGAAGCATAAACTCAATATTTTGGCGGACAATACTTTATAAATAACAAAATACAATAGTCTACATGGCAATTTATTTGTCTGGAAAAGTAGCTTAAATAGAAGTTATACTGTATTGCAATATAATTAAGACATTGATTCAGTGGTTTAATAAATCCCAACCATTCGTATAAGTTTAAATTTATTTATCCGTCTAGTAAAATCATTTAATGCTTTAATGTTTGATCGGTCGCAAAAAAAGCACAATACAGTATAAACGCTAGCATTTGATTATCATGAGACAACGAGAAATTTAACCGATTTCTATTTAAGAATACTGATCTAGCTAGTAGTGGATGGAAACTATGTTTACAGTCTTAGTCTTGACTCAACACGTGAACTAATTGGTCGCGAGTCGCATAGATAACAAGCGTAGTATAATTTTTGGTTATCGCGTGCAGTGAAAAACCTACATTGTTTACAACTTTTGGTGCGCTTTATTTAATTAATTTGTATTTGATTGTCTCAAGTTGTGTTTGGCTTAACAGTGTGTTTAGTACAGTTTTACTTTTGGTAATTATTATATAAGATTTTCTGCTAAAAATTATGTGGAAAAAGAAAAATTAAAACTTATTTAATACTCATAATCTTCAAAAAATTACTGGAAAAAGAGACATCAAAATACCAGTTCTGTCGCATTTAAACTTTATATGATTAATTTATGCGAGAAAAACAGAAACATTGTTAAAACGGCGAATCTATATAACATGAGCGTATATACGTTAAGAGGATAGATAAGAGACAATGTTAAGCTCAGACCTTATGCTGATTATTGTAAAACATAACACAAGTCGATTGAGACAACTAAACGCATAAATAATAATAAACGCATAGCTTTAACTAATAGCATTGACGACAATATCATTTTATAGCGCAAGTGGTGTTGGAACAGCTGTCAACATCGGATTTTAAAAAATTTTTACATGAGGAAGGAGTGAGTGACTAAAGCGCGTCGGAACTCTCTGCGGATAAGTGTTTGGTGGTTAATAGTGATAACAGTGAACGCTGTGTAACGCAAACGGAATCAGTTAACGCAATTATATTTGAACAACGATTGCCTGACGAGCTCCGCAATGAAGAGTCTCCTTCTATGTCACCAGAAGGCGTGGTCTCGGGTTTGCGTAAAAGCTTTCTGGGGATGACATGTTGATGGAAGAGAGCGAAAACAATTCGAAACAAAGTGCTATGCAGTTATTGTCGTATGTTGATGTGTCTGATTATCATATTCCGTCCAATTCCGCTCAATCGTGTTTGTTTTTTATCGTTTTGTATGTTTGTTTCTATTATTACGTACAAAACGAAGTTTTATTTGTTTGTTTGTTAGAAAATTTTATGTTTTTTCCGATTCAAACATCTATAACTTTATTCGTTTTTTGGTGCGATAAACCATTTTATTTTATGTTTTACAATTAGTTTTGATTTTTAAATTCTATTACACTTATAGCTATAGACCATGAAAACGTCACGGAGTTAACAACTAATTTAAACTTTCAAACGTCGCCACAACAGATTGATAAAGAAAATGTTGACTAAATGGACTTGTTTTACTCGACAAAAAAATCCTTGACAATTGAGAAGTTGAGTAATGATTACAAACTGCTTGTGACGCCAATACTTTCTATTCAACACAATGGAATGGCACCGTTGAGAGACTGGCTATCATATCGGAAACCGAACAATTTTGTAAAGGTTCGTCGAGACCAATTAGAATACCACGGAAAGCAGTTAATATTTTATTGCCGGCATTATTACCATTCTTTTTATTAGTGATAACAATGAGTTGCGACCAGTTCGGCTTAGTTTTGAAATACGTTACACTCTCGATCACTAGCTTTCTCCTCCCTTTATACCTCACTTTTGTGTCAATCACGCAAAACTACGGAACAAAGAATTTGCGGTAATCACCGAAATAGCAATCAACAGATTGACGATAGTCCATATCAGGGTGTCCCAGAGTGTGCCGGTCTGGGGAAAAGTTACTTTCCGACTTTTATTAATTTTAGGGGGGGGGTCAAACTACTCGGATTTAAGCGATAATTTTTCTGCCATCGGACAAAAAAACATCAAAAAAATTTTTCCCCCATAGAGATGTCATTTCTCATTTTTTTAAGGGGGTCAACGTTTTGAGAATTCATGGGGGGGGGGGTTACCCCCTCCAACCCCCTCTGGGACACCGTGGTCCATATAATATGACTGGTGTACTGTTATCTCATACCAACATCACCGGTAGTTTACCAAACAAGGCGCGTCATCACACTCTTAGCGCCACACATCGCAAAGCGAATTGATGGGCAAATTGCCATGAATCCAGTAGTATTTTTTATGAGCTGCTCATTTTGAACAGCACTTAAAATCCAAAACTGAAATTGTCTGTCACTTTTAATTTATAGCGTTTTAATATTTTAGATAAGTTTAAATTACTCGAGTCCCTGATTTACAAAATGCATATTAATTTAAAATATTGTTAACATTTATTATAAAGGGCTTGAAAATCGTTAAAAAATAGTGCAAAATCGTTTGTTTATCGTTAGAATAAAGATACAAAATCGTTAGAAAAATTCGTTTAGAAAATATTCTATATTTTTTGGAATAAACTTTTATTAAATACAAATTTCTTATGTTTAATAGAAACAATGTACTAAAATAAGTGTTAAAGGGTCAGATTAAAACAATATATCTCTGTTTACTTCTTTTGTCTTAATGTTATTGTCTACGTATATGCCTATGTATTGCACATGTGTTTTTATAAAAACTAAAAGCCATAAATTGAACTTGTTATTGATTGTAGACTAGTGATGCACAAAAGTCAAAAGTTAAGAATTTTGCTTAACTATTAACCTTAACTTCTTAAAGGTTACAAAAACATTGACCTGCTAATAAATTTCTTAACTTTAACTTAAACCGGTTAAGAAGAATAAAACTCGAATTAACTCAATATTCTAACTTAAAACAAATTTTATGCTATTTATCAAATGATATTCACTTAATATTCTTAATTTTGATTCAATATTTTCACTTAATAACATAGATTAACCCTATATTTATGCGAAGCACTCATAATCGGTTTATGTTCATCCCTGAAATGCTAAACTGAATTTTGTTGTCGCATATCTAACTGATTCTCGGCATCATTTAGTGATTTAATATTGATTTACTCATTTTCTCTCAAATCGCTGCCGCAAACGGACTCACCGAACTTAATTTCAAGTTTAGAACTTCCCCACAAGAAACTTATGAAAATTCGCACTTTGCAGTTCTATGTAAGCGAGCGCTATGTAATTCGAACTAGACAGATTTATCTCTTTTTTTTACGTATCGTTTCGGGCTCTATTATCGAATTTTCCATCGGTAGTGAAATATCTTTTACCTTTGCGTCCATCTCCTTTTCGTAAATTCGAATTGAAAAATCTTTACAAATTTGTTTAGTTTCCGAACTATTTAAATCATTAATTTCGACATCAGTTTCAGCGTTGCTCTTATTTTCGACGATATAATCTAAAACATTAATGAGTTAATTTCAATACAAAGTTATGAATTCTATTACGTAATCTTGAACCGATGAGTAAATATAATTAATCGATACCTGTATTAACGAATTCCGTATTTAAGTAATCTCTGGATTCGGCAATCGAATCGACTGGAAGTGATTGAAGCAAAACGTTGAGATTGAATGCTTTCATGGCATCATTATCCCCAAATGGTGCAGAGCTTTGAGCGTTTGTCTTCGCTTTTTACTGTTGGTATAATAGCCATTGTAATTCTTCGGTGATAATTCGTGCGCATTTTTTTGCCGTTTCGTTTCCAATACAATGGCGTCAAATATTTTTAATATCTATTTTTTTAAATAAATTGAAAATCAATACTTATGGACATATGATATAAGATATTTTTGATGGAATAGCTAACAAACGAACGTTGTTTGCATGTTTTTAACGCGTTAAACTCATCAAACATTCCAAAATCAATAAAATCGCTTATAATTTCGTTTTTCATCGCAATCAAACACCAATTTTGTTTATTAATAATCAAATTTATAAAAATGTAATCGTGTTTATTAATATTTAGTAAACAAAAACAAATTTTTGCGATTTACTCGTTATGATAAGCATTCGATAGGTTAAATAGCGTTCGATCGCAAAGTATGAACTGTTCAAACATTCAGTCTATGGAAGTATGAAACAATAACTATGAATATAGAATTATCTAAAAGTTTCAGTGACTAATTTTGATAAGGTTTATGAGTTGATTATTATTTCAAGGGTTTATAACAAAATACCGTATAACCTGACATGTTAAGTCATGTCGCTATACTGTAATTTTTTTATTAGAAATCCTTGGGTATTAATTAGCAACTTTAATGTTTTTGCATATTTCAACCTTTTCTTAACTTCTCAAAAGAGTTGCAAATTTCTTTACATACCGGTTGATAAGCAGCTGTACAAAAGAAAAAATATGAAAACTTCAAATTTGTTCATAGTAAGATAAGGGTCAAACTGTAAATATAAAAGGGATTATCTTTCAGGCCAATACTATGCTTCTCTATGGTGCGTTCATTAAGTTCAATGCTGTACAATAGTTAGTGACGTTAACGCCAAATCATATTAAACGTCAACAAAATTATTGAGATATTTATCTCATTAAATAAAGGCTAAAATAAAAGTAAGAATTAAACATTTTTTCAAATAATTAATAAAATTATTGACAGAACGAATTCAATTGTTTGATTCTAGTACTAAACTCAGAAATGATTTTGTAAAAAAATGTTAAAAAATTTCGATAGTTTTTTTTGCATATAAATTACTTGATGATAATTGTATTCGAAAAATTCTGTAAACGAAAGTAATACGATATCAAATTTCAATAAAAACTTAATGCCAAAAGATTAAATTTTAGTCAACATTGCATAAATCTAAACATAAACTAAATAAAAACATAAACACTTCACTAAAATCAATATAATTGCTAAACGCGCTAATAAACTTGATTTGTTTAGAACAAAATTAACAATAAATCAAAGTCACAGCAGAACAGTTTTTGAAAAATCCAAAATCAGGTTTTCTCATCTTTTAAAAATTGAATTCATTTCCTTATAACTAATAAAAACTTTTTGTTAATTATATTTTTATTTATTAACAAATCTGTTTGAAGTTGTCAGCAGAAGTGGATACAAAGCTTTTCTGACCGATTGATACTTAATTAACGCGATTTATGTTGGCGTCAAATCGATAACTATATTGTTTTGCCACATCTGTTAACCCCTGAAGATGAGAAAATCTATCTGATGAAATGGAACAACCCTCTGATTATTAGCTATTTTTGATACTGTTTCGACCCCAAAAATGCCGATGGTCACGAGTTCGATATACTTGAAATACTGTTAATGCTTATAATGCATTAAAATTCTACGAAGTAGGGTTCTACTAAAGCCTCCTGGAGACGATAATCTTTATTTTTTAGTCCCTATATTTGATACTGAACTTGAAATAAATCCAGATGAGGATCTGCCTGTCAGTATTCCTCTAATTCCTGTGTGTATAACCAAAAAGCCTTTTAAAAAATTCGACAAATCATTTTTAAATTTCATTTTATAAGTATTTTTGGGACATAGCTATAATTACTGCTTTTTATGACTGTATCGGCTACCGTGTTAAGCTTTAGAGCTATATGAATGCGGTTTTCTCTTTGGTGGTGCACGTCAGTCACTTTTACCTATAATAAGCTTCGAAATACAGTCATTTCCTGATGCTTATCCTGCACAATATCATTTTGAATCTAAATATTTTTTTTGATTATTTTACTATAATTTTTAAAACTTATATAAAACATACATCTAATAAAGAATATCCCAATATATTGTATAATTTTTAATATAATAATAATTAAAAAATATAATTAATCTAAAACTAAAATTAAACTCCAGTTTATAACAAATTATTCAAAAGAAAAAATGTTGTCTAATTATTAAAACCAAAAAAGGATTACATATAGGTCGAATAACAAGCCGATAACTTTAACAACCTATAACAATATGTTGGAATATAGGCCTAGCCTATATTCATAACACGCCGCACAACAGTGCGATCTCCCTGGCAACCAATGAAATACAAAGCACGGCCCTAACAACTAATGAGGTGTTTAGCAAAGACACTCCCCTAACACCCTTAGCAACCAATCACATGCTTAGCAACGGTTGCAGGTTATCCCTCAACACTCCATACTACTACTTATGATTGTTAATAATAACCAAATTTGTCTTAACAATAACATTATAAAACAATATTCAAACAATTTTTCCATATTAAATATTCGCATTTTTTCAAAATTTTGAGAATAATAATCCTCTCTTTAAGACATTATAAATGTTACTTATTTGTTGATAAAACAAAATTTAATTAATTTTATACAATAATTTCTATACAGTGGATGTTATTTACAAATTGATATGCTATCATATGTACAGTACATTCGTATGCGTATAATTTAATATTTATGTGAGTTTTTTAAAATAGCTTATAAAATAAAATCTAACGTAAGTGTGACGTCAAAAAGTAAGCTTTGTTTTAACGTTACATTCGAAGTTTGATATACTGTAAAACATGTGATGACTATTCGGAATCACTATTATTATAATCAACTAACGTCAACGTCAATGCCTTTTCCACATTTTCTATCTTAGGTTTCAGTTTAACACCACTTAATTCGATTTTCGTTTTACAATTCAAATCACTTTTAATAACACTAAAATTGTTTCGTTCAACTAAAAACTTTACGTCATCATTAGAATTATTCTTATTTTCACTAAAAATAGAGCTCTTCATAATTTGATTTCTCAACGATTTTCTTTTATTATCGAAAGCTAAACAAACGTCAAAATGATATTTATTGAAAATAAAAATTAGGTCAAAATCGTTGAGTTTATACTAACATTGAGTGGCTTCAAGTTTCATTAATTTTGCTAATTTTGGATCATCTTTGGTCTCTGGAAGTAACTTCATTGATAATGGAAGCGACGATTTTATTAATAATTGTTTATCGTTATCTGATGTTAACTTCAATTCATTTCTTTTACTCTAAAAAAATATTTAAATCAAAATAATAATTCACAATAAATTTTATTTAAATAATTTAATAGAAATTAAATCGAATATGTTAATACAATCACCAAAAGCTTGCGCTATTGAATAAGTTATATGAATTCACGAAATTCTAACCATATTCAAAGTCATGAATAAATTCTAATCTTATAAACACTGTATATTGATATAGTTAATTAAAATTGCAAATTTTGGTAACATTTAAAACTAAAAAATGATCAAAGCTATATATACCCTAAAACTGTTTCTCAATGTTTGATTGGAAAAGTAATCATCTTTCCATCTCTCCTGAAAAATAGCTAATTGTTCGATGGCTGGAGTAAAGTTGTTTGCTTTTGCTTTATCCTCGGCCTGATGTTCCAGTTTATACATGGAATCAGTCGCTAACTTCTTCGAAACCGATTTGTCTTCGGGCACCACCTGCTCATTCTGGAGCGGATCCCATCGTCTCTCCTGTCTTCGCGCACCATTTAGTATAACGTAATCCAAATTTTGTGGATCGGTTTGCATTTCGAAGTGATTGTCGCAAAGATGACACTTCATTCGAAATTTGTATATCGGAGTCGAGTAATACATGCCTGTCTTTGATTTCTGCGCGTTATATCGTACACCCATTCCTATGTGATTATTACATCCTTCGCACCATATATTGTATGGCATTTCAAACCTAAATGGTGTACAGTAAGCGTATGATTGTTAAATAACTTCATTTTTGGCCATTTATTCATAATCAAATTACAACCATAATTAATGGCAAAGTTACCACCTTTTTAAGCGGATACCAATCATTCTTATAATTACCTAATAATAAGTATTCCTTCGTGTAATTTTCTCGCTCTTTCTCTTAATGGATGCGATCCACGAAACTTGTTAATTGAACCCTTCTTCGGCTCCCAATCCGGCGGATAGTATTTATTCTGTGCTTTACGCTCAGCCTATATATTATCGTCAATAATAGTTATTATTAAATATTAAACATTTATTCTTAAATCACTCACCATTTTGATTGGATTTAAATTTGGATTAAATTTCTAAAAACCAGAACAAATACGGTAGAGTACAGTCCAATATAATAATTAAATGACGAAATATGTTGTTTATGTTGTTATACTGTACGTACTGTGTAGAGTCAATGTTTACTTGAATGTGTATACAGTAAAATAACGTGTATGGCGTGTCAGTCACACTACACATGCATTCTACCAATAATTATTATTCAACGATTACAGCATTTCATTTTAAATATTAAAACATGGATAACGATTGTAAGTTATTTATAATTTATTATCAATATTAATATGAATGGTTATAATAGTGATCGATGCGTATTATCGCGGTGTGTTGAATAGCGCTGAATCTCCAGCCATCGCAACACTCAAAACTCTTATCGAATATTTGAAGAAAGATTTATGTAAGAAAACGTCTTCTATTAGTTGAGTTGATATTAACCATTAAATTTGTCCATAATATGAGAATAGCCACAACAGCATTAGGTCTTCGAGAGAATGTTCGTTCAGCGATTGAATTACTTAAAAAGATCGAACCCATAACCGAAGTGGAATCAGTGGCAGAAATTTATTTCCGATTTATTACGCTTAACGCTTCAGAATTTGATGTAACAATAAATTCATAATGTTATTTATACTGTACGTGATATTTTTGAATATATGCGTTGTTTTTTATCGTTTAAAGAAATTTAATGAACTTAAACGTGAATTATCGATAAGAAGTGATTTATTTCTAAATCGAGTAATGAATTGCAGGAAAAAAGTGGCTAAAAATGGCCATCCATTTATCACCGATGGATCTGTAATGTTAACTTTATATGTTACGCTAATATTCTATTTTATTTAATTATCTCAAATTTTTAGACAATATTAGTTCACGGATATTCACGTGCTGTTCATTGTACGCTCAAAGAAGCGAGTGCTGTCAATAAAAGATTTAATGTTTATGTCACGGAATCATATCCAAATCAAAGCGGGTATTCAACTATTTTTTCATCATTTAAATTCATTAATTTGATGTCTGTTCTAACATGGGATTATGGAAAATGTACGTTTAATTCTTAGCATTTTATATCCCATAATAGGAAAGCTATGGTTGAATTGCTAAAAAATGATGGAATTAATAGTCAACTTATAATCGATAGAGCTATTGGCTATTTCATGGAGAAAGTGGATATCGTTATGGTTGGCGCTGAAGGTGTCGCTGAAAGTGGAGGAATAATAAATAATGTATTTTATAATAAACGAAATAATAGCATATTTATTTTTAATTTAACATGTTTTTAAATATAAACAGATTGGAACATATCCGCTCGCAATTTGCGCGAAAACAATGAATAAACCATTTTATGTATTGGTTGAAAGTTACAAATTTATACGTCTATATCCATTAAATCAAAGAGATATTCCCGAAAGACTTAAATGGAAAATTGAAAAAGAAAGTGAAAGAAAGGAATATGATTTTAGTCCTTTAGTAGATTACACTCCGCCGGCATATATTACGCTTCTTTTAACAGATTTAGGAACTCTGACAACTGCCGCTGTTAGCGATCAATTAATGTCATTATATCTATGAATTGTTAAATAAAAAACCAAACTTTTATATTTTTAAATTATTTTTAATACGAAAATAAAACTCTGATTAATCAAAAGTTATTTATAAGTTGGAAAACTCCTTATAATTAATCTTTTATTTATCATTAGTTAAGTTCCGATATTAAAGTTATGCAACCTTCAAATTACTTTATTTAAACCTGAACTGTTAAGCTTATTATCAATATTTAATATATTATATCCCACGATATATCACCCTTTTATCTGAACAGTATTTTTACAATAAACTTATAATCGTTAGTGATTTCTAAAGCTTTATTATGCTGAAACCCAAATTATTTGCCTGACGATTAAAACGATTGAAAAGATTCCCTCTTGAGTATGTCATAATGCCTATACTGTAATAAGTAGAGATGGATGTAATTGTAGATATTAAAAAACGGAGTCAAGTGAATATAATGTGGTCAAATTGCCATCTCTTAACTCATTAAATATAACAGTTTAGGATTGCGTTTAAGTCTGAATAGTACTCACGTTTGATCTTAATCATTTTTTATTGATTATTTTAATGAGGATTTTTTTATTCCAGAGGCCATCCATTCATTCTAATAAAGTGGCGAAGAAATAAACCAAATGTTTAACCATAAATTAATAACTACAAACTTCCAATTAATCTTATGAAGTTTAAATTGTATCTTGAATTTTTAAGCCTCTAAACTAAATTATATTTGTTAGTTTATTTTAACTTTCGATTTAAAATCATCGTTACGGTTAACGTTTTCAAAAATTTTTATAGATTTTCAGTGAATTTTAACTTTAGTAGCAAAAACAATTAATAAAGTCTAAAAAACCTTGAAACAATCCATAATTTAAATAAAAAACAATATTTTCTAATATAGGTTTCAGTTAAACCCCACTTTAATTGGAAAGATTTTGTTTAAATTGTTGTATGACGATTCATGTTGAAACCATGATTGTTTATTTACCACCGATAGTTAAGAAATTTATTTAAAGTAATATATTAATAGTTTAGTTTTCTAGATATTCAATAAAAAAATTAGTGATAATAATGATGTCTTTAATATTAGTTTGGTCCAGTTTCCGAGTATCTGTAAGTTTAAATTTAATTAAGCGGTTTTGTTTGGTTTGGTTTGCCTAAACTCGGAGAGAGAACAACGGTTGCCTTCCTCTTATAAGGTGTTAGCCTTATTTTGAAGCATAGTGACAGAGAGATTAGTGAATGAAGGTAAATCTCAGTTCATGCTCTTTGCATTCTATATTTTGCATACCAATCAAATTGTACATAAACTTCGTTCAAATTATTTCAATTACATTATATCCATTTTAATGAAATGAATTTTAGTTGATTACTATATATTCAACTTTGACTATGAAAATAATATATGATTGGAAACTAAATGAATAGGACAATATTGGTAGACTAAAGTATAATAGCAATAATGTTAGATGATATTGATGATTGTTTGAACTGTAACATCATTTATTGTATGCGTCGTGTTTGGTGCGTGTGAGTCAACCATTGATATGCTCTGAATGCGTATATGGTATACTGTATATACTGTAGACTAGTATGATATAGATGTATACATTTATACATTAATAAGTTATACTCTACTGTACAGTACACTATACAGTGCGATATATCATACTATACTATACTCTATAGCCGTTAAGCACTCAACCACTTTGTATCTATAATTGATAGAAATAACATCTAATCCAGAATCTCTATTATTATTATCCACTATTCAATAATCATTATTATAACTATACTTCTAAATAATTGTTACAAAAATGGCAGACAGAGAGGACAACGTATATAAAGCGAAGTTAGCGGAACAGGCGGAACGTTATGATGGTTTGTATTACATGTGCATTGCATTCTCTCTCATGTTATGTTCATAACTGTTTAATTATTAAACGAAACACAGAAATGGTGGAAGCGATGAAAAAGGTGGCAATGATTGACGCGGACCTGACTGTTGAGGAACGGAACCTGTTGTCAGTGGCGTACAAGAACGTGATTGGGGCTCGACGTGCGTCGTGGAGGATAATCAGTAGTATCGAACAAAAGGAAGAATTGAAAGGAACAGAGAGTCGTATCGAACTTATTAAACATTATCGCGTACAGGTTGAGAAGGAATTACGTGACATTTGTCTGGACATTCTGGATGTGCTCGACAAACACCTGATACCAACTGCTTCTACTGGAGAATCGAAAGTATTCTACTTTAAAATGTGAGCAATTATTACTATGATTTGTTTAATCTAATCAATCATACAATTAACTGTATATACTGTATAATGAATGTATGGCTCATTTAATTAAAGGAAAGGTGATTATCATCGTTATTTGGCTGAATTCGCTTCTGGTAATGATCGTAAGGACGCGGCAGAGAATAGTTTAATGGCGTACAAGTCTGCGAGTGATATAGCGATGACTGAACTGCCGCCAACTCATCCAATAAGACTCGGTCTCGCACTCAATTTTTCTGTGTTTTATTACGAAATACTGAACTCACCAGACCGTGCATGTCGTTTAGCCAAAGCGGCTTTCGATGACGCCATCGCCGAACTCGACACGTTGAGCGAAGAAAGTTATAAGGACTCGACACTGATCATGCAGCTGCTCAGGGATAATCTTACCCTATGGACATCTGATATGCAGCACAATGGTATGAATTATGATCAAAATCAATCCAATCCCAACAAATATATCATGAGTTCGAGTTAATCTCTGCTCTTATTTCCATATCTTCATATTTTTTGAGATCTCTATTTTGGGTTAAGCTCATTATACTAATCTTATTTTAAGATTTTATGCCTAAAAATAATAATCACTATGATTATTGAGCGATCATTTGTGAGCAGCGATGGCCTTCAATATCTTGTGGCTGTGACCAAATGTTTGCCGGATTTATTCTAATGACTGGACGCATGACATTAATAAAAACAAGCGCTCGTTTGTTACTGCGCTTAAAAACAAGCTTAAAAAATCGAGAT
Source organism: Phthiracarus laevigatus (assembly GCA_034700185.1). Classification (NCBI taxonomy): domain Eukaryota; kingdom Metazoa; phylum Arthropoda; class Arachnida; order Sarcoptiformes; family Phthiracaridae; genus Phthiracarus; species Phthiracarus laevigatus. The sequence continues at coordinate 29,913 of JAQIXJ010000341.1, forward strand.
AACCAGATATCTAAATGCGAGTTCCAGTAATACTTAAACAATTATCTATAATTAATAAATTAAAGGCATGGCGTGATATTGCAGAAGATTAAACCCTTAATTGTAACTTAGATTTACAATGATTTAATTCAAACTATTCTATGAATGACTCAAAAATAGACGCAGCGTTTTCTGTGAACGAGATAAATGCTTTTATTACGATGAGTAATATTGTAATAATACAGTATATGAGGTGAATTACCGTTCATTATCTCTTTAAATCAATGCTGTATTCTATCCCGGATTCTATGTTAAGTGCGTTACTATCGATAGCTTTTTTCAACATTTATTTAATTTACAAAAATAAATAAATAGCTATCAGTATTATTAGAGGTTTATCAAATTCACTATTAATAGTGTACCGTAAATACTATCTGTTAATGAATTCTTTGGTATTAGTAAAACAACCATTTATTAGTGAGATTAGCAAATGTTAAGAACAAAACGTTTAATTATATGAAGATAATGATATGAATTACTGATTTCCATAAGATGTATGAAATATTAAAAGTAGGTCTAGTAAGTGATTTGTTTGTTTTCAAGGAGATGGTGAACAAAAAGAAGCATCAGCGGGAGTGACGCACGCCGCCGATCCTGAAGAGCAGCCGACGGATGTTTCCTAAATAAAGAAGTTGTTTTTAATCACAAAACCGTCTTATTGTATCGACACAATAAAATAGCCACATTCTATCATTATTAATATTTTATTATATATATTAAATTATTGAGGTTATAAGTATCTGTGAAGGAATTTAGCTTCAATTACATTTAATTACAATAACATGATTTTATAAATTAATTTCAGTTGCAATATTAATATACTCCTGCTTCTTATCAAAAAATGTTTAATATTATTTTTAAATTATAATCTAAAGGTTTTTAATTATAATTACCATAAATTTAAAACAGTCATTACAAAAAACAATTTTTTGGCCAACATTTGCAAATTAATTCCATTTTGTGATAAAACGTTATCTTTTTTTGTAAATTTGTGTTTAAACAAACATCTTATATTTTATCTAATCTCTGATCTCACTATTTTAAGCAACTCTTCCTCTCTTTTTTTTATTGTTTCAGTATTTTTGATGTCTAGTCTACGAAATTACTTTTTAACCGCGAAATAATTATCGGCACTAATTAATTGAATCGGATCTAAAAAACTAATAGAAGTTATTGTACATTGTAATTCAACTTAATTTATGGCTTAATATAGATTCGCATTAGTTTTGCCGGTAATTATTTAATTAAAACAAAATTTAAAATGTTTCGCTGGTAACTCTAATTTAGATGTCAATTTTGATCGTATATTAGATATGGTAATGTATACAAGTATGTAATCTTAAAAATTCATTTTTTGGGAATATGTCGGATAATTAGTATTAAAAACACATTTCAATTTATACTTTGTATTCATTCCTTTTAATTTTAAATAAAATATAGCGCAAAGCTTTTACAGTATCTAATAATGCTAACCTTGTATTTCAAATTTGAACGATTAGGCCAAAACATTATCGAGAACTGCGATAAAATATTTGACGTTGAATCGTATCGAATACAATCAATAGATTAGACATTTCCCAAACTATAATAAAGCTTTGTTTGATGTACTCCGCTCTCTTTTATTCCAGGCTGAAAGTGGATCAAAATTCAATATAAAACAATTCTCTATAGATTCATAGAGAGCTCACTTTATCTGACGTTAGGTATATGTAGACTTTTTTGATACATTTATTAGTTTAGCCCATCGTGAAAAATGTCAAATCACTTTATTAATATAAGAATTAAGTGAAGTCCCTTTATTAATATAAAACTGCGGATACAACGGACTGTAAAAAAGTGAGCTAATTAAATACTTTGTGTTTTAACTCTACTGCTATAAAGTATTAAAGAAACCCAATCCCAGTAAAAAAATTTTCTATAATTCCAGAATGGCTAAGAGAATCATAATCTTTGAAATAGAGTATAAAACGGGCCCGACGCTTTCTGTAGCTCTTTGACGGGCTCGGGCCTTAATTTGAAAAACTGTATCATGCAGGACTTTTGTACTAAAAAATAAAAAATCTGAAAATTTAAATTTTGGTAAAATTATTAAAATAAACATTAAAATATACAAAAATATCAAAAAATAATATAATCTAATACTAATAATTAGAGAGTCAAAAAGATAGCATTGCTACTTTTTTATTTCAAAAATTATTTCATTGTTATATGTGCACGAATTACATAGTTTGGAGTTGTTTTAGCTCCGTTTATAAATGCTATTAACTGCTACTTTTAATAATAAATGCCATAAAAGCTATAAACGCTAATAAATGCAATTTTCTCCGAAATCGAAATAAAGTAGTTTAAATCTGAATAGTTTTTGATACCCCCTTAATAAAATATTTTTCCAATACCATCAAATTTTCCTAACAACTAATTTTTCAAAAAATTTCAAAATTTCTTAAAAAATTAAAGTAAGAAAAACGTAGAAAATGTTAATATTAAGAAAAATACTTATACTTTAAACTTAAAGTAATCTTTAAAAAAATATAAATGCTATTTTAAGTGCTATTTTTGTCATTTATTAATGCTATTTATAGCGCTATTTTTATATGCTATAAATGCTAAAATTTTGACTCTCTACTAATAATATAATATAATCAATAAATAATATAATTAGTGATGATGGTTTAGAGCCTCTGGAGCCTGAACCTCAGGCTCGGAGCCAGGCTCAGGTTCTTAATATTGGATGAAGCTCGGGTTCGAGGTTCTTACTTTTTGGAGCCTGAACCTGAGGTTCGAGGCTTAGGTTCTGCTAACAAGAGCCTGGAGCCTATGTAGAAAGGCTCTAACTTTTAAAATAAACAATAATAACATTTCTAACGAATATACCACATTAAACTAAAAAATGTTAAGTAAAATGTCATAATAAACATTAATGTAGTAATATTATTTTATTACTCTTCTGTTGTGCAATATTTATAGGGAGGCTCAGGCTCCAGGTAAGAGGCTCAGGTTCGGGCTAAGGCTCTAATTTTATTTGAGGCTCGAGGTTTAGGTTCTTAAATGGAGGCTCAGGCTTAGGCTCAGGTTCCAGCCAGAGCCTCTGAAACCCGAGCCTCATCATCACTATATAATCATTAATATTAATCTCAATTTACAAAAGAGCGTAATTGAAATCTAATTAAAATCAAGATAGATATATAATAATCTAAGTTATATTTGACTTTGATTAAAAAAATTTTCAGGTAAAATCGGGTCGGACTTATCGAGCGTGAGTGTGGCGGGCTTAGGTTCGGATTATAATTTTTCACCTTTACATACTCAACTTTGAACAACAAAGTTTTACAAAAATGCATTTTTACCAAATTTATGCACAATAATAACCTTAATTGAATGATATTTTAATATTCTCATATCTTTAAAAATTTTGTTGACCATCAAAATAGATGAATTTTCGTGATCACATAATTACGTTTACTCGAAACTCATAATTTTGTAAAATTTCAACACAATGAATAATATTGAATACCTATGAAAATTAAAAATCTGAAAAGATGAGAATTTTTAGTTAAAACGAAACACCATATGAAACAATGGATAAGTTTTATAACTTTAAATGAAGTAAACATAAATTTTTTACAGTTATCTTAAATTCTATTAACACAATGTCCGCGAAGTCTACTTATAACTGTTTACACTGGCAATTAAATTTTAGAAAGATAGGAATTAGTGATTGAAAATTTTACTCCACTAAAGTGGAACGTTAGTGGTTTAGATTATTCTAATATTTTCAATCACTTATAGGAATCCCAAATTGCTAATCAAATATAAATCAAATTTATTTGAAAACTCATAATTTTTTAATCAATTTATTACTAAATCGGCAAATTTTTGACCTAAATTCTCATTTATATCCAATCGATTATTCTTAATGTTTGATTTTAATAATTTTAAAATTCCAAACATTTCGTTTAATAACAAATATTTTATTTTTGATGAACCAAAATCTTTTGCTTATCGCTAACCAAACAATTTTAGTACTTTAATGATTCTACAATGATTGTATTTGAAGCATTGTAAAACTTGGAACACTCTGATTGGAACACTCCGACACTTGAATGTAAACTATAAAAACGTGTAAACGTAAAAACTACTGTAACAGTTATAGCTTAGTATAACTCGTAAGTATAAGATTGACAATTCCGTGTTTTTTCACGTACGGATTATTCACATTAAATTAAAACATAGTTTGATTTACTGGTATGACATCAAACAATAACGCGTATAAATCAAACTATATATTTCAACAAATCATTGCAATCGATGCGTGTTTTAACACATTTCGCAATAATAACTTCAGTAAATATAACCAAATCGATTCCAAGTATTTGTTTGTTTAATAGATTATATATTTTCGAAATATAGAAGCCGTTTATATTAAACGAAGAAATCAGTTATTACGCGATAAAGCGAAGACAGAAGCGAATTGTTTTCGTAAACAATACCTAAAACTTCGCGTTCAATACCTTAACCATAGATATGGGGTTTGTTTTGACCAGTTGTGAGTATTTTAATAACCATTACTATACGGTATCATTGATGTGATTCGCGAGTAAATGTACTCTACTTTTATAAGTAATAGAAACGTTCGAAGCAATCGAAGTAATAGCAGTAAATGTACCGACGATTTCAGTGATTGTAATGTTACCTGTGATTACGCGATGAGACAATCGCGCGATAAATCAGTTGAGCCACGCTTACCTATCAAGTTCTCGTCGGACATATCGGCGCTTACTATTGAGTCAAATGAGTTCATACTGAATCCATTTTCCCAGAATTATTCATTCAGCGGAATGTATCACATATTCGATGAATTGCACAGGAATGCGGTCACTTCTATCAAATTTGCCAATAATGACAATTCATTGCTGGCTTGTTGTTCAATGGATTGTACACTAAGTGTTTGCCAATTAACTCCATCGCCAGCCACTGTTCTATACGTATTACGCGGACACACATTAGGCGTGAATTGGTTTGAATGGTCGTTGTCTAATGATTTAATAGTGAGCTGTTCTCTTGACTCCACTGTCAAGTTATGGGGCGCTGCTTCAGGCTGTTGTCTGCGAACGATCGCAGATCCATACGGATCAGCTGTGCTTACCTGTACATTTCAACCAAACAACAACAATATGGTAATAACGGGTAACGCTAAGGGTTACATACAGATATTAAACGTTTCCACTGGTATTTACACGAATTGCGGTCTGTTTAACAATGGAGGTTATATACTATGCATGTGTTTCGACTCAACCGGGAAAATATTATGGGTGGGAGACTCGAAAGGCTTCATTTCTTCGTACATATTTGAGATGCAAAGCAGTCAACTTATACTCGCAAATAAAGTAATAGTTGTGGCCGGATGTGCCATAACTAGCTTGTCATACCGTTTATGCAATAATTACGAAAATAATGAACCATTACTTCTAGTAAACAGTGCCTGCAATGCTTTATTAATCTTTAAAGTTCGTCGAAAAGACGTTAATCTTGAGATGAAGTATAACTTTCCAATTAAACATCAGGACAGAGATTTAGTGATCCACAGCTCATTTTGTCCCATTATTTCGAATAGAGATGGCATATGCGTTGTCACTGGAAGTGAAGACACGTGTGTCTACTTTTTTAACGCAAATGATAAATATTCGAAAAATAAATGCGTCAATAAATTACAGGGACATTCAGCGCCAGTTCTCGATGTTTGCTTCAATTACGACGAAAGCCTATTGGCATCCAGTGATAGTAAGGGCAGTGTGATTATATGGAAACGCGACATATAGTAATTTAATTGCAACGTTTTATCACGTAATTAATTAAAAATTTGAATTTATTACTAAGTTTTATGCCAAAGAAGAGTGTGTTATAAAATTAAAAATATAACAAATTTATTTTAATTAGAAATTTAAATAAAAGCTCGCGCCAAGTTTCTGGCAATAGCCAAACGCAAAAGATCTTCTCTTTCTTTTATGTAATCGATATTAATCCCTTTTTCCTGATCTTTATTATAATTCGATAATAAATCCTCGAGAGAGGATAATATATGGGATGTTTGTTCCAAATTCAGTACAATATTCTGCGTTTCGAGCAATGGTAGCGAATCGACTATCAATCGGGGTATAAAAAATTTTGGCGCGATATGCGAAACCAGTAACGACACCAATAGATCTGCGGCGCTATTCAATTGAGTTTCCCTCTTCAACTGATGAAATTCGTAGTATTTCGCTAAAAATGTTAATCTATCGCTAACGAGCATATGAGTGCCCAAATTGCTTAACACGTCTTCGTCCGGAAATTCATTGTTCTTATCGTATTCGATCAAAAATATATTTGCGATATGATTAGTAAGCGAAGGGTCGCCACTTTTTATGGCCCAAATTAAAGATAAGCCAAGCTTTTGTTTGCTTAAATAACGTCGCGATAGTATAATACTTATTGATTTGGTTATATCGAATAATTGTAGCTTATTTGCGATATTAATCAGTTTTCGTGCCATCAATTCGTTAACTATTGGCACGCTCTCTAAATTGTGATATATATAGTCGGCACCATTTTCTGGGCAATGATTCAAATATTCGATGGCAAACGTCCACAGACTGTTGTGCGTCATTAATGAATTCGAGTAATCGATAACAAATGATTCGCGAAATTTGGACGAATTTTCGATTTGATGCGAATCCAATTGATTGGAATTATAGAGAAGATCGATGAAGTGCGTGGCGAACCACCAGTTATCGTCGAAGCATAGGCAACATTCTTGTATTACTTGCATTAAATCGTAATTGAAAGCAGCCATTATTATGGAATCCAATTTCATCAACTCTTCCCTGTCTTCGTTCGAATATATTTCCATGCATTGCGCGCAAAGCGTACTCAAGTTATTCTCTTTAATACACGGATCGGTGAACAACAGTATTGACACCATTAAGTGATACCACGATTCAAATAAATGCATCACATCTTTGAACGCGTCGATATCTCCCGACAATATTCTGGCGATAAGTCTCAGCTTATCGTTGCCGTCAAAAACGCCATCATTTAGGCATTGAATGCATTCCTCGTTCCACGTCTGCCACCGAAGATAGAATTCATGTAACATTTGGTTGTTTGATATGATTGGCATTCGCTTCAACAGATCGCGAATTGTAATGAATTCCTCTTTCGTTTTCGAGTCCGGATTCAATTTGATGAAACGTCTGGCGCTGTCATTATCTCCTCGTAATACGTAGCAAATGATTACATCCCAATAAAGTTCGTGAATATGTGGCAAATCAACGCTAATAACTGTCTCAGCCATCGATACGGTTTTAGTGAAATGCCATCGAATCCAACAAACCAGTTGATTGAGAAGAAATCCGGTTCTGTGAATATCCATGTATAGAATTTCGCATAAATTCCACACAATTTCCATTTGATAGAACATATCACTTAATTGTAATACCGATTGTTGTTGTTGTTGTCCATTATTCCGTAGATTAGTGTAACAGCAATGTATTACTGATCGGTATTTACGCGACGCTTTGATCGATTCATTGCGCGAAAGTGGTTCGCATTTCAACGATACGCGTTGTATTGACTGGAATACGTTCGACGATTCGCTTACCAATGAACGGCTAATTAGATTATCGAACATTAATGGTTTAATGCATTTATAGTTAACGAATAGCGAATTTGAGGCGAAGTGTGATTTATGGACGCGTGCATTGGTTTTTGTTTGGTTGACGTTTCCACGCTTTAGTTTACTGAATACAGTCAATTGATTTTGTTGACTCCATTCGTGTGCTATTGTTTTGCCTGAACTCAAATCAATATGTATAGATGTTTGCATATTTAATATGTTTGGTTGAGTTGATATGTTGTATGATTAAAACATTTACGGTTAGCGCTAATATCATATAAACTACCATATAATAACTTGAATCAATCATGTATTATGATATGTAGAGGTGTGCTAAGTTTGTAATAGAGTGTGAATCACGTTTGTTTGGGTTTCGGGCATTAACGCGAAAAATCATGCCAACCGACCATTTGCTTCCAAAAATATTGCAAAAATATTAAAAAAGTTTTTAATTTGGCATAAAATATTTAAAACTATAATACAAAATTTTTTTTTATTTTCTTAACGATTTCGTTTTTTGTACAAAAGAATAGGAAAATGATCGAATGCTCTCATGCAATATGGACATGTTGTTATAAAATCTAATAATTGCTGCAATTGACGATTTAAATTAATAAAAATATTAATTTTTGACAATATTTCAGACCTGTTCGGGTTTTCAATAAAATTTATGTTTAGCTTATTTTAGTTTTTTAGACCATTAAAACTTTAAAAAAATTTTTTATTAAATTTGTTTGTTATTTTAAGGTTATAATTTTTTGAATTTCATTAAAAATTTCCCTTAAATTATGAGTTAAATTTTGATCAAATTTTTCATAAAAACTTAACTTTTGCTGATGAATTGGATACGTGACTTAACTCGTAGTATATTTGAAGTATATTCTGTATTATCTGTTCTAATATAGCATAAAGCAAATAGTTTTTTAGGCTCCTTTCTGACCGATAGGCATGACTCACGATCAATTTAATTGATGTTCAGTGTTCAGTCGATTATTCCAATTACCATGAAAGCAGTAATAAAGCTTAAGCACAATACTTTATTATTAACATATTTTAATAAAATAGTTTATTTAATCAACAAAATTAAAATAAAAGACGTGATTATTTTTTGGATAATTTCTTATCAATAAATTGTGAACGCTTTAATCGTTTCATATGAATATCTTTTTCCCACTTTTTCCTAAACATAG